>JARHVA010008155.1:272500-412500 GCA_037957365.1 Torreya grandis
TGATGCCTTGTATTGGTTCTGTTGTTTACCTAGTGGTTCCTTAGATTCAATTGGACATTTAAAAAAAGTATTTCCATATAAGTACATTACTAATAATGGACTAAGAGATACAATTTAAAGCATTAAATATCTAAAGCAACATAATAATTAAACCATACGCAATTTAATCTTTCTATTTCATTGTTATATGAATTCATTGATTTATCAACCATCATAATATTACACTACCCCACAAATCTATCCTAAAATTAGTAACCTAATAACATTGATTAAGTACTTTAATTCATGATTAAGTACACTTTAGCTTGTAATTATTCTTTCCAAACTAAATTTAGCCATATAAATTTTCCATCAAATTCATATGGCCAAAAAAAATGACAATCAATATTTTTGAATGAAGATAACCTGTGATTAACCTTTTAGTGAAAACAGTGAGAAAAACCTATCATGGTTAATTTAAGCCCCCCAAAAAATAATTTTGAATTTTAATTCTACAAGAAAAAAATTCCAAGCTAAGCCATTTTTGAAAATATTCTTGATTGTAATTGACTAAAAATATTTTGACTACATGTTTTATTTTATTTTTAATGGCCCATGCATGTCGTTTCCTTCACA
This sequence comes from Torreya grandis, assembly GCA_037957365.1. Lineage (NCBI taxonomy): Eukaryota > Viridiplantae > Streptophyta > Pinopsida > Cupressales > Taxaceae > Torreya > Torreya grandis. Next base: position 273,116 of record JARHVA010008155.1, read on the forward strand.
TCTACCATTTTTCAAGACCTTATCTATATAGATATGGTACGAGTCCCTCCCCTATTGGTGGTAAGGCCTCCCCCAAGTTATTATCTAAATGCCTCTATGTTTTATATTTGGTAATGTTTTCTATTATTTTTTGTGGATTATATTTTTAGAATATTTTATATTTTTTAAAGGCTTGCATTTATCTTTGTCAACCCAAAAAATTTAATATAAATACTCATAACTATATTAAATAATTATTGGCTTGTTGTTTGTGGTAAAAACATAGATTTATCTTTTATGTTCTAGGTATTTTATTTTTAGGGTCATCACTCTTCAAGAATTTGTGGCTTGTTGTTAATTTTCATGATTATATTAATTTATAATTACAAAATCTATATTTTTATATTAGTTTTGGGATTAATTTTTTTAATTTCATCTAGGGTTTGGTATCTTGCATTAGGTTTTTTCTATTGATAATTGTGTTGCTTAAATTTACTTAAGGGTTTTGTATATATATTCCCATTTTATTCTAATTCAAGGTTGTTCTATGTAGTAGATATAGTGGGAGACTTGTGGTTATTTGATGTTGTAAAGATATTACATATAAATCAAAAAATAAATAAAGGTTTGAATAATAGGTTCATTTTTTATCAAGGCCCAAGAAGTGAAATGTAAAATATTTTATGAAGGGGTGATTTCAAAATAGTTATAAAAATATCATTTGAGGTTGTATTTATGCATATTCCAATTTTTATATAAATGGGGAGTAGAAATCACATTTAAATTTCAAATTTTTCACATGATTGTATCGACCATTGATTACATGTATAATTTTCATTAGATGTGCACTAATGGACTGATGCTTTCCAACTTGAGTTATAAACATTCATGTTTTTGTTATATATGTTACATCCTTTAGATTATATAATTTACTTTGATTTGTATCTTTATTACAAAAAATATTTTATGGGTGTGTAGCCTTATGATTTTAGTTTTAAAGTGTCCAAGGTATATATTTTTAAATTTATTCTATCAAAAATTGGTGCATATTGTGGGTGGTCACAACTTCGTTTATCATTATTTATCACATAATTGTATTAATTAAGATGTAAACAAGTGAAAAACATATTTACTACATAATTATTTAATATTGAGGGAAATATACCAAAAGTAACATTATTCCAACTAAAAATACTAGATAATACCAAGAGTAAATTAGTTGTGCTTAAAGAAAGCATAAATAAAATAACATACTAGAAATTCTGAGCAAGAAAATAACAACTCTAGAATTATATATCCAACAATATATTACAATGTAGTATCAAAATAATATGTCAATGAATTCCTAAGGTAACTCAACCACAAGGCCTAAGTTCATCTCCCTAAATATATTTAGAGCATCAATAGATTTACCAACACTATGTTATTACTTTTCAACATCATTTTCAAGTCCCATGTTTTATATGCCACCCATAGGTCCATTAGCAAATCCAGATCTAGATTTATCACATTTCAAAATGTTTTTCATAGCTATAGGTCCCTCAACACATTCAAGTCCCACTACAGTATTCACATCACACATTTTATTATCTCCACCCCATGTATACTTTAGATATAATGAATCCCGTCTTGATGTTATGAATTTGATTCATTAATAGATCTATTTTTCGTAGGTCCTCATTCTCGAAAATCTCTTGAAAACTATTTAATATAATTTTTAAGTTTTCTTCAATAAAATTTTCAAGTCATGGTGAAACCACTCCAAGGTATTCTTTCTCTAGTATACGAAGGCTAACGAATGAAGAATCACAATAAATAAAATCACCCTCATCAATCCCCCTTTTCTTTCTAAATAAGTCAAAACTATTATAAATGATATTATTTGAATATGATTGTTCGTATTCATGTTACATTTTATAATGAGACATATGCAAGGCATCAAATATTACCTCCTTACTAGTTATTGCATCACCATCTAGATTCAATTAAAATTATCATACACCTACAAAAAATAGATCATGATCATTTTCTTGATGAAAACATGTATATTTAATAAGTTCTAACTTACCCTCAAACACATTGACTTCAACAACATCTAACTGTATTACTTACCAGTCTGATGATGAACTAAATTTAGGAAATCCTCTAGTACAAATTAGATGGATTGATGAGATACACATCCTACCAATATTTTAGAATTAATCCAATTCAATATGAGGTACCATAAACTATAAAAAGACTTATACATGAAGGATATGAAGGATGAATTGACTATTGAAGTTAGTACACACCCTTTCCTTATCTTGAAACATCTCATTATTTATTTTCTTCTATATAATCTAGAGAATATTAGTATACATGAAAAAACATGTTTTATTAATAAAAATATGCCCTATATATTAATCCAACATATGATTGAGTTTGTCATAGCAAAACATACACATTGATATATAAAACTGCACACATTGGAAAACAAATAAACATGAGATACTTTGAATACTCCATTTTAAAATAGGATTCAAAAATTTAAAGGAATATATCATATAATGAAAATAAAATAAATAAAAATCATTACTAAAAATCATACCAAACCCATAGTAAAAAATAACTGAAAGAATTTAGGTTTTGGAGCTCTGCATTGATGAGCCTCTAGCTTTTTCTATCACACTACCGATCTCTACAAATATAGGTAGGATTTTAATTTAGTTTGCATTAATTTTTGATTTGATCAGTGATTCACCCTCTAGGTGTTAGGGGGTACCCTATTTTAAATTATCACTACCTCTCTCTTTGCATATGCAGATGCAAGGAAAGCTAGAAAAAGCAAAAGTGACCATGGCACCAAAACAAGTAAGGAAATTCATGCTGAAAGTCTTTCATGAGGTAATACTGCTAATTCTGACTCTCCATTAATTGATGTTGTTTTGGATATGCCTAAATCTGAAAAATCCTATCATTTTTTTGAAAACTTTACCTTGATTGCTTATTTTTTGGGTTGAGTCCCCTCTGAGAGTCTTTTGAAATAATGGGTTCACAATCACTGGCAAGGTCATGGAGTGAAACTGTAAGGAGTCCAAAATCTTACCAAGGGACTTTTTTGTTTCATTTATCTGACCCTTAATATCATAAATCCATTATCAACCATGGTCCTTGTCTTATTCATAACACTTTGGTTATTTTTCTCATTGGACTCAGGGGCTTCCAAGCTTTAGAACAAGTAAAGTTGAAAATCCTCGTTTGGGTTGAGTTTCCTAGATTACCTCTCCCACTATGGGGTTTTATTGATCAACTCATAAAACCCATATGGTTCTTCATATGTCATGATCAAACCAAGTTAATTATGGCTTTTCCCTAAAATAGGGTTTGTGTAGAATTAGATTTATCATTGGGCTTGATTTGATAATCACATCATTGGGCTTGCTAACTTATACACCTCTATTAATGTTATGAAACATGCCTTACTTAGGAGATGGTTGGACAAATCACTTCCTAACACACATTGAGTTATATGTGGTAATTTAAAATTGGTATAATCTATTGAGGATAAGGAAGGGTGCCTTCCCATGCATTAGTGTGTTGTTGAACAAGAGGCTTGGTTCTATATGCATAATAAACTTGAGGTTTTAATCCAAATCATCATTAGAGGAAAAACTCAAATACCCTTTGTTTACTTGGTTTGATTTTTGATAGGGAGAAGATAAGGTGATTCAACATCTAGATTGAACATTAATAGCTAAACACAACCTCTTTTTTTGCTACAATGCATGATTGACAAGTGTCTCTCATCTTGACACTTTTTTATCAGATCACCACCATATCTATTTTAATATCAAGTGGTCCATACCTCAAGTGAAGCCTATATTGAATCAATTTTATCTTAATACTACTCATCTTAAACATGAAATAACAGTGGGGAATATAATTAATGTTAGGTTGTGGATCTAAAAGCTTCACTGATGCAGACATTAGAGGAGGGTGCTGAGTGTCACAGTCGTCGGCATCGATCAGGCCAACCAACATCAGTCAGGTGGAGACAAAAAGCTATGGATGATGGTTAGGGATCGGCCAACGTCGGTCACTCCCAGGCAGATAGGGACTGACGTTAGTCACCTATGCAATTCTGAATTGTGAGTTCCACGAACAGTTTGTTAACGAACTGGTTGTTTGCATGAAGAAGGCTAATTATAGTCTTGAGCTGTAGATCTAATTATTGTAATTAGGTGTCTAATTATTGTTTGCATGAGATCTATATAATAGACTCATGGGTTGTATTGTAATTTGTGCTAGAGAGTAAGAGAGCAAATATTAGCTCCTTCTGTGTGTGAAGAGAGCAAGGTGTGTTCCTCCTAGTGCCACAGTGCCAAGTATGGGTGCTGGTTTGGAGAATCAAAAAGATTCTTCGTGTATGTAGGATCTTAGTCAACAGGTTTGCAAGGCCACGTTTAGAGATATACATGGTAAGTAAGATCATTGATTTACAGGTGTATGTGTATGCGAGATCCATGTTTGCAGGTGTGCAGAACCAGATTGATTTGTAGGTGTGCAAGATCAGGGAGGATAGCAACACAACAGGTAGCAAGATTATGAGAGATCTACTTGGAGTACGGTGTGTAATCGGTCATTGACCAAAGAGGAAGGCAAGGTAGATCCTTCCAAAGTAAGATCATTTGAGTTGCAGGTTGTTGCAAGTTTATGGGAGATCTACTTAGAGTATGTATGTATACTCAGACTTGGAGTACGTGGAGTACTTGTGTACTAGCAGTAGTGATACTGGCAGTAGTGGATACCGACTGGTTGGAGGTGAACACCAACTCTGTGTTTGAGTTGTGTGTTGGGACCATAAGAGAGAGAGTGAGCTCTTGAAGAGATTTACTGTTTATGCCCTAGAGGTGTGGGAGCCCTAGAGGTGTGTAAGAAAGAAGAACTGTGGCAATCTTCTTTGTTGTATTTCCTTCTGGAAGAGTATTAATACAATTGGGTATTGTCTCTCATACTCTATGTTATTTCCAAATTCTAGTTACTTGTGATTCTGGTTATTCTCACATGTTTAGTTGCATGGTAATCAATGGTGCTTCTGGGTCCTAACAGTTGGTATCAAAGCTAAGGTTGCAGGGAGCAGGTTTGTGTTTGATTACATGTCACTCTCAGGAGTTTCTGATTGAGTGGGAGTATAGCAATGACAGAAAAAAGTAAGCTAAGAATAGAGGAATTGAAAAGCATGAATGGTCAATTATGGCGTTATGGAAAGAAAGAACAAGTAAAGAAATATTGTTGGTTGGTAGAAGATCAGCATGAAGAAACTGAAGAAGCAGATGTTGCAGGTGTTGTTGCACAAGATGCTCTGGGATGTTTCTTGGATAAAGTAGAATCTTGGTTTATAGATTCTATTGCCTCTTTCCATGCAGCCCCAATTAGAGGGGTTAGTGAGCCTTGTCAAAGTATTGGCAAAGGGAAAGTGAAGCTAAAATTGCAGGCGGCCAACACATGGGTGTTGAAGGAGGTCATGCAGGTCCCGGTCTTGAAGATGTGGCTAATTTCTTCAGAAAATTTGGGTGATGAGAGATGCGCAAAAACTCTCACAATGGATGCACTTAAATTAGCTAGTGGTAACAAAGTAGGTATCCTTTATCTATCTACTTGTATTACTGATTCTTCTTCTTTTGCAAAGACGTGGCTTTGTAGGCTTGGTCACATGAGCAAGAAGGAGATGCATGTTCTTAAGAGGAAGTTAGATGTGTTTGACAGACTTAAGAATTAGAAAGCCTTGGTGTTTTTGGAGGAGATGATAGATAGAGATCAGTGGAGAAGGCTGGACATCTCTGAGCAGGGCAGTTTGGACAAGATTTTGATCCATGAAGAGCTCGCGAATAAAAAGTCATCACTCACAGGCGAACACAGTTACCGGTGTTGGTCAAGGGGAATCGGCGTCGAATAGACAGGCGCCAATGTCGATCATGTGCAGACTAGAGCTTGTGGTGTCGGGTAGGGTGGCTGCTAGCATCGGTCAGGGAACTGATGTCGGTGACTAGGTAAGACCGACGTCAGTTAGAAAACTGGCATTGGCAGAAAGGATAGTCGTATAGAATTGATGTCGGTCAGATGTAGATTGTGTGGTGACTGAGGTCAGTCATTGTAACAGATTTTGGGTGGACAACAAGCTGTCAAGGAGTCTCAAACACACTTAGGAGGACTGAAAGGGTAAGTAAGCCTCAAATTCATTGTTCCTCTTTTTTATACTCATTGCTCACTGTATAGAAGGAAGGATCCAAGAAACAGTGGGAGCATGGCATGAATAGGATGAAGAACTAAACAACAGATTTGGTAGGGTTGCCAGCCAGAAGAAAGCACTGAAAGATGAATGGATACCTTAGTTAAAGAATAGAGAGAATAGACACGTGAGACGGAAGGCCAGGTCATATGGTCTTGAGGAAGCTGCATGACAATGGTACAGGGTTTGATAGGTGGATGAAAAAGCATGGCTTTAGTCAATGTCAGTGTAACCATTGTGTTTGTCTTACCAGATTGGATAATGATTGCAACATTATCTTGTTACTGTATGTGGATGGTATGCAAGCTAGCAAGTTCGGACATATAGAGATTTTGCTGAGCTAAGGGTAAGGTTAGTTTAGTGGCATGTCATGAGCAATTTGGAGCAGCAAAATTCTTTGGCATGAGAGACATGAAAGATCACAGGTTAATTTTGTTTTCAGTGGGAGCTGATGTGAATCAGGTGTTAGCGAGGTTCAATACACAGGATGCAGAACCGGAGCACACCAAAGGTTGAACAGTTAAGTGTCAAAAATCACATGAGGTCTAGTATAGACCTGAGTTTTCCCCATCAGTGGGAGCTATCAGAGAGTTAAGAGCCAATTCGGGGAAGTGGGTTCTTAGGTATTTGAGAGGGACCAGCAACAGGTATACATGCTATGCAGGGTCAGGACTTCAATACATGGGTTGTAGGTTCAGATGTGGCAGGTTACTTGGATGACAGGAGGTGCACCACAAGTTGTGTGGTGGTTGGTCTTCAGAGTTGAGCTTGAAGAGGGATACAAGCCAGAAAATAGATTAGACGGTGTAAAGGTATAGGTACAGTGCAGCTATTTATCTCCAAGTGAGAGATTGTTAGGTTGTGGAGCTAAAAGCTTCACTGATGCAGACATTGGAGGAGGGTGTTGAGTGTCACAGTCACTGGCATCGGTCAGGCCAATCGACGTCAGTTAGGTTGAAACAGGAAGCTATCGATGACGGTCAGAGATTGATCGATGTTGGTCACCCCCAAGTAGAGAGAGACCGATGTCGGTTGCCTATGCGGTTTCAAACTGTGAGTTCCACGAACAATTTGTTAACGAACCGGTTGTTTGCATGAAGAAGGATAATTATAGTCTTGAGCTGTGGATCTAATTATTGTAATTAATTGTCTAATTATTGTTTGCATGAGATCTATATAATAGACTCATAGGTTGTATTGTAATTTGTGCTAGAGAGTAAGAGAGCAAATATTAGCTCCTTCTGTGTGTGAAGAGAGCAAGGTGTGTTCCTCCTAGTCCCACAGTGCCAAGTATGGGTGCTGGTTTGGAGAATCAAAAAGATTTTTCATGTATGTAAGATCTTGGTCAGCAAGTGTGCAAAGCCACGTTTGGAGATCTACATGGTAAGTAAGATCATTGATTTGTAGGTGTATGTGTATGCGAGATCTAGGTTTGCAGGTGTGCAAAACCAGATTGATTTACAAGTGTGCAAGATCAGGGAGGACAACACAACAGATAGCAAGATCAGGAGAGATTTACTTGGAGTATGGTGTGTACTCGGTCATTGAGAAAAGAAAAAGGCAAGATAGATCCTTTCAAAGTAAGATCATTTGAGTTGTAGGTTTTTGCAAGTTTATGGGAGATCTACTTAGAGTATGTATGTATACTCAGACTTGGAGTACATGGAGTACTTGTGTACTGGTAGTAGTGATACTGACTAGTGGTACTGGCAGTAGTGGATACTGACTAGTTGGAGGTGAACACCAACTCTGTGTTTGAGTTGTGTGTTGGGACCGTAAGAGAGAGAGTGAGCTCTTGAAGAGATTTACTATTTATGCCCTAGAGGTGTGGGAGCCCTAGAGGTTTGTAAAGAAGAAGAACTGTGGCAATTTTCTTTGTTGTATTTTCTTCTAGAAGAGTATTAATAAAATTGGGTATTGTCTATCATATTCTATGTTATTTCCGAATTCTAGTTACTTGTGATTCTGGTTATTTCCACTTGTTTAGTTGCATGGTAATCAATGGTGCTTTTGGGTCCTAACAGTTGGTATCAGAGCTAAGGTTGTAGGGAGCAGGTTTATGTTTGATTATAGGTCACTCTCAGGAGTTTTTGATTGAGTGGGAGTATAGCAATGATTGAAGAAAGTATGCTAAGAATGGAGGAATTGAAAAGCACGAATGGTCAATTACGGTGTTATGGAAAGAAAGAGCAGGTAAATAAATATTGTTGGTTGGTAGAAGATCAGCATGATGAAACTGAAGAAGCAGATATTGCAGGTGTTGTTGCATAAAATGCTCTGAGATGTTTCTTGGATAAAGCATAATCTTGGTTTATAGATTTTGTTGTCTGTTTCCATGTAGCCCCAATTAGAGGGGTTGGTGAGCCTTGTCAAAGTATTGGCAAAGGGGAAGTGAAGCTGAAATTACAGGCGGCCAACACATGGGTGTTGAAGGAGGTCATGCAGGTCCCAGTCTTGAAGATGTAGCTAATTTCTTCAGGAAAGTTGGGTGATGAGAGATGCAAGGAAACTCTCACAGCGGATGCACTTGAATTAGCTGATGGTAACAAAGTAGGTATCCTTTATCTATCTACTTATATTACTGATTCTTCTTCTGTTGTGAAGACGTGACTTTGTAGGCTTGGTCACATGAGCAAGAAGGAGATGCATGTTCTTAAGAGGAAGTCTGATGTGTTTGACAGACTTAAGAACTGAAAAGCCTTAGTGTTTCTAGAGGAGATGATGGATAAAGATCAATGGAGAAGGTTGGACATCTCTGAGCATGGTGGTTTGGATAGGGTTTTGATCCATGGAGAGCTCACGAGTAAAAAGTCATCACTCATAGGTGGACATAGTTACCAACATTGGTCAAGGGCGATCGGCATCGAACAGACAGGTTCTGATGTCGGTCATGTATAGACCAGAGCCGGTGGTGTCGGGTAGGGTGGCTACCAACGTCGGTTAGGGAACCGATGTCGGTGACCAGGTAAGACTGACATCAATCAAAAAATTAGCATCGACAGAAAGGATAGTTGCATGGAACCGATGTCGGTCGGATGCAGATTATGTGGTGATTGAGGTCGATCACTGTAACAGATTTTGGGCAGACAACAAGCTATCAAGGAGTCTCAAATGCCCATATGGAGGACTGAAAGGGTAAGTAAGCCTCAAATTCATTGTTCCTCTTCTTTATACTCGTTGCTCACTGCAGAGTAGGAAGGATCTAGGATATAGTGGGAACATGGCATGAAAAGGATGCAGAACCAAATAAGAGATTTGGTAGGGTTTCTAGCCAAAAGAAAGCACTAAAAGATGAATGGATACCTTAGTTAAAGAATAGAGAGAATGGAACCGTGAGATGGAAGGCCATGCCATATGGTCTTGAGGAAGCTGCAGGATAGTGGTATAGGGTTTGACAGGTGGATGACAAAGCATGGCTTTAGTCAATGTCAGTGTAACCATTGTGTTTGTCTTACCAGGTTGGATAATGATTACAACATTATCCTATTACTGTATGTGGATGGTATGCTAGCTAGCAGGTTTGGACATACAGGGATTTTGCTGAGCTAAAGGTAAGGTTAGTTTAGTGGCATGTCATGAGGAATTTGGAGCAGCGAAAGTCTTTGGCATGAGAGACATGGAATATCACAGGTTGATTTTGTCTCCAATTAGAGCTGATGTGAATCAGGTGTTAGAGAGGTTCAATATGCAAAATGCAGAACCAAAGCACACCAAAGGCTAGACAGTTCAGTGTCCAAAATCACATGAGGTCTGGTATAGACCCGAATTTTCCCCAATAATGGGAACTGTCAGAGAGTCAGGAGCCAATTCAGAGAAGTGGGTTGTCAGGTATTTGAGAGGGACCAACAATAGGTATACATGCTATGCAGGGTTAGGACTTGACTACATGGGTTTGTAGGTTCGGATGTGGCAGGTTACTTGAATGAAAGGAAGTGCACCATAGGTTGTGTGGTGGTTGGTCTTTAGAGTTGAGCTTGAAGAGGGATACAAGTTAGGAAATAGATTAGACAGTGTACAGGTACAGGTATAATGCAGCTATTTATCTCCAAGTGGGAGATTGTTAGGTTGTGGAGCTAAAAGCTTCACTGATGCAGACATTGAAGGAGGGTGCTAAGTGACACAGTCACCAGCGTCAGTCAGGCCAACCGATGTCAGTCAGGTGGAGACAGGAAGCTATCGATGATGGTCAGGGATCAGCCGACATCGGTCACCCCCAGGCAGATAGGGACCGACGTCGGTCGCCTGTGTGATTTTGAACTACGAGTTCCATGAATAGTTTATTAATGAACCAGTTGTTTGCATGAAGAAGGCTAATTATAGTCTTGAGATACAGATCTAATTATTATAATTAGGTGTCTAATTATTGTTTGCATGAGATCTATATAATAGACTCATGGGCTCTATTGTAATTTGTGCTAGAGAGTAAGAGAGCAAATATTAGCTCCTTCTGTGTGTGAAAAGAGCAAGGTGTGTTCCTCTTAGTGCCACAGTGCCAAGTATGGGTGCTGGTTTGGAGAATCAGAAAGATTTTTTATATATGTAAGATCTTGGTCAGTAGGTGTGCAAGGCCACATTTGGAGATCTATATAGTAAGTAAGATCATTGATTTGTAGGTGTATGTGTATGCGAGATTCAAGTTTGTAGGTGTGCAGAACTAGATTGATTTGTAGGTGTGCAAGATTAGGGAGGACATCAACACAACAGGTAGCAAGATCAGGAGAGATCTACTTGGAGTATGGTGTGTACTTGGTCATTGAGCAAAGAGGAAGGCAAGGTAGATCCTTCTAAAGTAATATCATTTGAGTTGCAGGTTGTTGCAAGTTCATGGGAGATCTACTTGGAGTATGTATGTATACTCGGACTTGGAGTACGTGGAGTACTTGTGTACTGGCAGTAGTGATGCTAACTAGTGGTACTGGTAGTAGTGGATACTGACTGGTTAGAGGTGAACACCAACTCTATGTTTGATTTGTGTGTTGGGACCGTAAGAGAGAGAGTGAGCTCTTGAAGAGATTTAATATTTATGCCCTAGAGGTGTGGGAGCCCTAAAGGTGTGTAAGGAAGAAGAACTGTGGCAATCTTCTTTGTTGAATTTTCTTCTAGAAGAGTATTAATATAATTGGGTATTGTCTCTCATATTCTGTGTTATTTCCAAATTCTAGTTACTTGTGATTTTGGTTATTTCTACATATTTAGTTGCATGGAAATCAATGGTGCTTTCGGGTCCTAACAGTTAGTATCAGAGCTAAGGTTGCAGGGACCAGATTTATGTTTGATTACATGTCACTCTCAGGGGTTTCTGATTGAGTGGGAGTATAGCAATGACAGAAGAAAGTAAGCTAAGAGTGGAGGAATTGAAAAGCACGAATGGTCAATTACGGTGTTATGGAAAGAAAGAGCAGGTAAATAAATATTGTTGGTTGGTAGATCAACATGAAGAAACTAAAGAAGCAAATGTTGCAAGTGTTATTGCACAGGATGATTTGGGATGTTTCTTGGATAAAGTAGAATCTTGGTTTATAGATTTTGTTGCCTCTTTCCATGCAGCCCCAATTAGAGGGGTTGGTGAGCCTTGTCAAAGTATTGGCAAAGGGGAAGTGAAGCTAAAATTGTAGGCAGCAAACACATGGGTGTTGAAAGAGGTCATGCAGGTCCCGGTCTTGAAGATGTGGCTAATTTATTAAGAAAAGTTGGGTGATGAGAGATGCATAGAAACTCTCACAGTGGATGCACTTGAATTAGCTAGTGGTAAAAAATTAGGTATCATTTATCTATCTACTTATATTACTGATTCTTATTCTATTGTGAAGACGTGGCTTTGTAGGCTTGGTCACATGAGCAAGAAAGAGATGCATGTTCTTAAGAGGAAGTCATATGTGTTTGACAGACTTAAGAAATTGAAAGCCTTGGTGTTTTTGGAGGAGATAACGGATAGAGATCAGTAGAGATGGCTGGACATCTCTGAGCAGGGCAATTTGGACAAGATTTTGATCCATGGAGAGCTCATGGGTAAAAAGTCATCACTCACAGGTGAACACAGTTACTGATATCAGTCAAGGGGAACTGGCATTGAATAGACTTGTGCTGATGTTAGTCATGTGCAGACCAGAGCCAGTAGTGTCAAGTAGGGTGGCTGTCAGTGTCGATCAGGGAACTGACATCGACGACTAGGTAAGACTGATATCGGTCAAAAAATTGGCATCGACAGAAAGGACAGTCACATGGAATCGACGTCAGTTGAAAGTAGATTGTGTGGTGACTGAGGTTGGTCACTATAACGGATTTTGGGTGAATAACAAGCTGTCAAGGAGTCTCAAACGCCCATATGGAGGACTGAAAGGGTAAGTAAGCCTCAAATTCGTTGTTCTTTTTCTTTATACTCATTCCTCACTAAAGAGTAGGAATGATCCAGGAAACAGTGGGAGCATGGCATGAACAAAGTGCAGAACCAAACGAGATATTTGGTAGGGTTGCTAGCCAGAAGAAAGCACTAAAAGATGAATGGATACCTTAGTTAAATAATAGAGAGAATGGACACATGAGATGGAAGGCCAAGTCATATGGTCTTGAAGAAGCTATAGGACAGTGGTATAGGGTTTGACAGGTGGATGACAAAGCATGGCTTTAGTCAATGTCAGTGTAACCATTGTGTTTGTCTTACCAGGTTGGATAATGATTGCAACATTATCTTGTTACTGTATGTGGATGGTATGCTAGCTAGTAGGTTCAGATATACAGGGATTTTACTGAGCTAAGGGTAAGGTTAGTTCAGTGGCATGTCATGAGGAATTTGGAGCAGCAAAATTCTTTGGCATGAGAGGCATGGAAGATCACAGTTTGATTTTGTCTCCAGTGGGAGCTGATGTGAATCAGGTGTTAGCGAGGTTCAATACGTAGGATGTAGAACTGGAGCACACCAAGGGCTAGATAGTTTAGTGTCTGAAATCACATGAGGTCTAGTATAGACCTGAGTTTTTCCCAATAATGGAAGCTGTCAGAGAGTTAGGAGCCAATTCAGGGAAGTGAGTTCTTAGGTATTTGAGAGGGACCAGTAACAGGTATACATGCTATGCAAGGTCAAGACTTCACTACATGGGTTTGTAGGTTCAGATGTGGCAGGTTACTTGGATGATAGGAGGTGCATCACAGGTTGTGTGGTGGTTGGTCTTCAGAATTGAGTTTGAAGAGGGATACAAGCTAAAAAACAAATTATACAGTGTACAAGTACATGTATAGTACAACTATTTATCTTCAAGTGGGAAATTGTTAGGTTATGGAGCTAAAAGCTTCACTGATGTAGACATTGAAGGAGGGTGTTGAGTCTCACAGTCATCAGCGTCAGTTAGGCCAATCGACATCGGTCAGGTGGAGACAAGAAGCTGCCGATGACGGTCAGGGATCGGCCGACGTCGATCACCCCTAGGCAGACAGGGACCGACGTCGATCGCCTGTGTGGTTTTGAACTGCGAGTTCTACGGACAGTTTTTTAATGAATCAGTTGTTTGCATGAAGAAGGCTAATTATAATCTTGAGCTATGGATCTAATTATTGTAATTAGGCATCTAATTATTGTTTGCATGAGATCTATATAATAGACTCATGGGCTGTATTGTAATTTGTGCTAGAGAGTAAAAGAGCAAATATTAGCTCCTTCTATGTGTGAAGAGAGCAAGGTGTGTTCCTCCTAGTGCCACAGTGCCAAGTATGGGTGCTGGTTTGGAGTATCAAAAAGATTTTTCATGTATGTAGGATCTTGGTCAACAGGTGTGCAAGGCCACATTTGGAGATCTACATGGTAATTAAGATCATTGATTTGCAGGTGTATGTGTATGCGAGATCCATGTTTACAGGTGTGCAGAACCAGATTGATTTGTAGGTATGAAAGATCAGGGAGGATAGCAACACAACAGGTATCAAGATTAGGAGAGATCTACTTGGAGTATGGTGTGTACTCGATCATTAAACAAAGAGGAAGGCAAGGTAGATCCTTTCAAAGTAAGATCATTTGAGTTGCAGGTTGTTGCAAGTTCATGGGAGATCTACTTAGAGTATGTATGTATACTCAGACTTGGAGTACGTGGAGTACTGGTGTACTGGCAGAAGTGATTCTAACTAGTGGTACTGGCAGTAGTGGATACTGACTTGTTGGAGGTGAACACCAACTCTGTGTTTGAATTGTGTGTTGGGACCGTAAGAGAGAGAGTGAGCTCTTGAAGAGATTTATTGTTTATGCCCTAGAGGTGTGTAAGGAAGAAGAACTGTGGCAATCTTTTTTGTTGTATTTCCTTCAAGAAGAGTATTAATACAATTGGGTATTGTCTCTCATATTCTATGTTATTTCTGAATTCTAGTTATTTGTGATTCTGGTTATTTTCACATGTTTAGTTGCATGGTAATCAATGGTGCTTTCAGGTCCTAACAATTGGTATCAAAGTTAAGGTTGTAGGGAGTAGGTTTGTGTTTGATTACAGGTCACTCTCAGGGGTTTCTAATTTAGTGGGAGTATAGCAATGATAGAAGAAAGTAAGCTAAGAATGGAGGTATTGAAAAGCATGAATGGTCAATTACGGTGTTATGGAAAGAAAGATCAGGTAAATAAATATTGTTGGTTGGTAGAAGATCAGCATGAAGAAACTGAAGAAGCAGATGTTAAAGGTGTTGTTACACAGGATGCTCTGGGATGTTTCTTGGATAAAGTAGAATCTTGGTTTATAGATTCTGTTGCCTCTTTCCATGCAGCCCCAATTAGAGGGGTTGGTGAGACTTGTCAAAGTATTGGCAAAGGGGAAGTGAAGCTGAAATTGCAATCGACCAACACATGGGTGTTGAAGGAGGTCATGCAGGTCCCAGTCTTGAAGATGTGGTTAATTTCTTCAAAAAATTTGGGTGATGAGAGATGCACAGAAACTCTCACAGTAGATGCACTTGAATTAGCTGGTGGTAACAAATTACGTATCCTTTATCTATCTACTTATATTACTGATTCTTCTTCTGTTGTGAAGATGTGGCTTTGTAGGCTTGGTCACATGAGCAAGAAGGAGATGCATGTTCTTAAGAGGAAGTTAGATGTGTTTGACAGACTTAAGAATTGGAAAGCCTTGGTGTTTTTGGAAGAGATGATGGACAGAGATTAGTGGAGAAGGCTAGACATCTCTGAGCAGGGCAGTTTGGATAGGATTTTGATCTATAGAGAGCTCGCAAGTAAAAATTCATCACTCATAGGCGAACACAGTTACCGGTGTCAGTCAAGGGGAACCATCATTGAACAGACACGTGCTGATGTTGATCATGTGCAAACCAGAGCTAGTGGTGTCGAGTAGGGTGGCTATCAGCATCGGTTAGAGAATCAATGTCGGTGACCAGGTAAGACCGATGTCAGTCAAAAAACTGGCATTGGCAAAAAGGACGGTCACATAGAACTGACGTCAGTCGGATGTAGATTGTGTGGTGATCGAGGTCGGTCACTATAAGAAATTTTTGGCAGACAGCAAGCTGTCAAGGAGTCTCAAACACCCATATGGAGGACTAAAAGAGTAAGTAAGCCTCAAATTTGTTGTTCCTCTTTTTTATACTCGTTGCTCACTACAGAGCAGGAAGGATCTAGGAAATAGTGGGAGCATGGCATGAATAAGATGCAAAACCAAACGAGAGATTTGGTAAGGTTTCCAGCCAGATGAAAGCACTGAAAGACGAATGGATACCTTAGTTAAAGAATAGAGAGAATGGACACGTAAGACAAAAAGCTAGGTCATATAGTCTTGAAGAAGCTGCAGGACAGTGGTACAGGGTTTGACAGGTGGATGACAAAGCATGGCTTGAGTCAATGTTAGTGTAACCATTGTATTTGTCTTACTAGGTTGGATAATGATTGCAACATTATCTTGTTACTGTATGTGGATGGTATGCTAGCTAGCAGGTTTGAACATACAGAGATTTTGCTTAGCTAAGGGTAAGGTTAGTTTAGTTGCATGTCATGAGGAATTTGGAGTAGCAAAATTCTTTGACATGAGAGACATGGAAGATCACAGGTTGATTTTGTCTCCAGTGGGAGCTAATGTGAATCAGGTGTTAGCGAGGTTCAATATGCAGGATGCAGAACCAAAGCACACCAAGGGCTGGATAGTTTAGTGTCCGAAATCACATGAGGTCTAGTATAAACCTAAGTTTTTCCCAACAGTGGGAGCTGTTAGAGAGTTAGGAGCCAATTTGGGGAAGTGGGTTCTCAGGTATTTGAGAGGGACCAACAGCAAGTATACATGCTATGTAGGGTCAGGACTTCACTACATGGGTTTGTAGGTTCGAATGTGGTAGGTTACTTGGATGATAGGAGGTGCACCATAGGTTGTGTGGTGGTTGGTCTTCAAGGTTGAGATTGAAGAGGGATACAAGCTAGGAAATAGATTATATGGTGTATAGGTATAGGTACAGTGCAGTTGTTTATCTCTAAGTAGGAGATTGTTAGGTTGTGGAGCTAAAAGCTTCACTCATGCAAACATTGGAGGAGGGTGCTGAGTGTCATAGTCATTGGGGTCGGGCAGGCCAACCGAGGTCAGTCAAGTGGAGACAAGAAGCTATCGATGACAGTCAGGGATCAGTGGACGTCGATCACCCCCAGGCAGACAGGGACCGATGTCAGTCACCTGTGCGGTTTTAAACTGCAAGTTCCACGGACAGTATCTTAACGAACTAGTTGTTTGCATGAAGAATGCTAATAATAGTCTTGAGCTATAGATCTAATTATTGTAATTAGGTGTCTAATTATTGTTTGCATGAGATCTATATAATAGACTCATGGGCTATATTATAATTTGTGCTAGAGAGTAAGAGAGCAAATATTAGATCCTTTTGTGTGTGAAGAGAGCAAGGTGTGTTCCTCCTAGTGCCACAGTGCCAAGTATGGGTGATGGTTTGGAGAATCAAAAAGATTATTTATGTATGTAGGATCTTGGTCAGCAGGTGTGCAAGGCTACGTTTGGAGATCTACATGGTAAGTAAGATCATTGATTTGCAAGTGTATGTGTATGCGAGATCCAGGTTTGCAAGTGTGTAGAACCAGATTGATTTTTAGGTGTGCAAGATCAGGGAGGACATCAACACAACAGGTAACAAGATCAGGAGAGATATACTTGGAGTACGATGTGTACTCAGTCATTGACCAAAGAGGAAGGCAAGGTAGATCCTTCCAATGTAAGATCATTTGAGTTGTAGGTTGTTACAAGTTCATGGGAGATCTACTTGGAGTATGTATGTATACTCGGACTTGGAGTACGTAGAGTACTTATGTACTGGCAGTAGTGAAATTGACTAGTGGTAATGGCAGTAGTGAATACTGACTTGTTGGAGGTGAACACCAACTCTATGTTTGAGTTGTGTGTTGGGACCGTAAGAGAGAGAGTGAGTGAGCTCTTAAAGAGATTTACTGTTTATGCCCTAGAGTTGTGGGAGCCCTAGAAGTGTGTAAGGAAGAAGAACTGTGGCAATCTTCTTTGTTGTATTTCCTTTTAGAAGAGTATTAATATAATTGGGTATTGTCTCTCATATTCTGTGTTATTTTTGAATTCTAGTTACTTGTGATTCTGGTTATTTTTGCATGTTTAGTTGCATGGTAATCAATGGTTCTTTCAGGTCCTAACAGTTGGTATCAGAGCTAAGGTTGTAGGGAGCAGGTTTGTGTTTGATTACAGGTCACTCTCAGAGGTTTCTGATTGAGTGGGAGTATAGCAATGACAGATAAAAGTAAGCTAAGAATGGAGGAATTGAAAAGCATGAATGGTCAATTATGGTGTTATGGAAAGAAAGAGCAAGTAAAGAAATATTGTTGGTTGGTAGAAGATCAACATGAAGAAACTGAAGAAGCAGATGTTGCAGGTGTTATTGCACAAGATTCTTTAAGATGTTTCTTGGATAAAGTAGAATCTTGGTTTATAGATTCGATTGCCTCTTTCCATGCAGCCCCAATTAGAGTGGTTGGTGAGCCTTGTCAAAGTATTGACAAAGGGAAAGTGAAGCTGAAATTGCAGGTGGCCAACACATGGGTGTTGAAGGAGGTCATGCAAGTCCCGATCTTGAAGATGTGGCTAATTTCTTCAAGAAATTTGGGTGATGAGAGATGCATAGAAACTCTCACAATAGATGCACTTGAATTAACTAGTGGTAACAAAGTAGGTATCCTTTATCTATCTACTTATATTACTGATTCATCTTTTGTTGCAAAGACATGGCTTTGTAGGATTGGTCACATGAGCAAGAAGGAGATGCATGTTCTTAAGAGGAAGTCAAATGTGTTTGACAGACTTAAAAATTGGAAAGCCTTGGTGTTTCTGGAGGAGATGACAGACATAGATCAGTATAGAACAATGGACATCTCTGAGCAAGGTGGTTTGGAGAGGGTCTTGATCCATGGAGAGCTCACGTTTAAAAATTCATCACTCACAGGTGAACACAGTTACCGACGTCAGTCAAGGGGAACTGACGTCGAACATATAGGTGCCGATGTCGGTCATGTGCAGACCAGAGCTGGTGGTGTCAGGTAGGGTGGCTGCCGGCATTAGTTAGGGAACCGACATCGGTGACCAGGTAAGACCGACGTTGGTTAGAAAACTAGCATTGACAGAAAGGATAGTCGCATGAAATTGACGTCGATCAGATGCAGATTGTGTGGTGATCAAGGTCGATCACTGTAACAGATTTTGGGCAGACAGCAAAGTGTCAAGGAGTCTCAAATGCCCATATGGAGGACTGAAAGGGTAAGTAAGCCTCAAATTTATTGTTCCTCTTCTTTATACTCGTTTCTCACTATAGAGAATGAAAGATCCAGGAAACAGTGGGAGTATGGCATGAACAAGATGCAGAACCAAATGAGAGATTTGGTAGGGTTGCCAGCTGGAAGAAAATACTGAAAGATGAATAGATTCCTTAGTTAAAGAATAGAGAGAATGGACACATGAGACGGAAGGCCAGGTCATATGGTCTTGAGGAAGCTGAAAGACAATGGTACAGAGTTTGACAGGTGGATGACAAAGCATGGCTTTAGTCAATGTCAGTGTAACCATTGTGTTTGTCTTACCAAGTTGGATAATGATTGCAACATTATCTTGTTACTGTATGTTGATGTTATGTTAGCTAGCAGGTTCAAACATACAGAGATTTTGCTGAGCTAAGGGTAAGGTTAGTTCAGTGCCATGTCATGAAGAATTTGGAGCAGCAAAATTCTTTGACATGAGAGACATGGAAGATCACAGGTTGATTTTGTCTCCAGTGGGAGCTGATGTGAATCAGGTGTTAGCGAGGTTCAATATGCAGGATGCAAAACTAGAGCACACCAAAGGCTGGACAATTCAGTATCTAAAATCACATGAGGTCTAGTATAGACCTGAGTTTTCCCCAAAAGTGGCCACTGTCAAAGAGTTAGGAGCCAATTCGAGGAAGTGGATTCTCAGGTATTTGAGAGGGACCAGAAGTAGGTATACATGTTATGCAGAGTCAGGACTTCACTACATGGGTTTGTAGGTTCGGATGTGGCAGGTTACTTGGATGACAGGAGGTGCACCATAGGTTGTGTGGTGGTTGGTCTTCAGGGTTAAGCTTAAAGAGAAATATAAGCAAATACATAGATTAGATGATGTACAGGTACAGGTATAGTGTAACTATTTATCTCCAAGTGGGAGATTGTTAGGTTGTGGAGCTAAAAGCTTCACTGATGCAGACATTGGAGGAGGGTGCTGAGTGTCACAATCATTGGTGTCAGTCAGGCCAACCGACATCGATCAGGTGGAGAAAGGAAGCTGCTGATGACAGTCAGAGATCAGCCGACGTCGATCACCCCCAGGCAGATAGGGACCGATGTCGGTCGCCTGTGTAATTCTAAACTGCGAGTTCCATGGACATTTTGTTAACGAATCAGTTGTTTACATGAAGAAGGCTAATTATAGTCTTGAGCTACGGATCTAATTATTGTAATTAGGTGTCTAATTATTATTTGCATGAGATCTATATAATAGACTCATAGGCTGTATTGTAATTTGTACTAGAGAGTAAGAGAGCAAATATTAGCTCCTTCTATGTGTGAAGAGAGCAAGGTGTGTTCCTCCTAGTGCCACAGTGCCAAGTATGGGTACTAGTTTGGAGAATCAGAAAGATTCTTCATGTATGTAGGATTTTGGTCAGCAAGTGTGCAAGGCCACATTTGGAGATCTACATGGTAAGTAAGATCATTGATTTGCAGGTGTATGTGTATGCAAGATCTAGATTTGTAGGTGTGCAAAACTAGATTGATTTAAAGGTGTGCAAGATCAGGGATGACAACAACACAACAGGTAGCAAGATTAGGAGAGATCTACTTGGAGTACGGTGTGTACTCGATCATTAAGCAAAGAGGAAGGCAAGGTAAATACTTCCAAAGTAAGATCATTTGAGTTGCAGGTTGTTGCAAGTTTATGGGAGATCTACTTGGAGTATGTATGTATACTTAGACTTAGAGTACGTGGAGTACTTGTGTACTAGCAGTAGTGATACTGACTAATGGTATTGGCAGTAGTGATACTGACTAGTGGTACTGGCAGTAGTGGATACTGACTGGTTGGAGGTGAACACCAACTCTGTGTTTGAGTTATGTGTTGGGATGGTAAGAGAGAGAGAGTGAGCTCTTGACGATATTTACTGTTTATGCGCTAGAGGTGTGTAAGGAAGAAGAACTGTGGCTATCTTCTTTGTTGTATTTCCTTCTGGAAGAGTATTAATACAATTGGGTATTGTCTCTCATATTCTATGTTATTTTTGAATTTGAGTTACTTATGATTTTGGTTATTTCTACATGTTTAGTTTCATGGTAATCAATGGTGCTTCCGGGTCCTAACAGTTGGTATCAGATCCAAATTTTCAGGGAGCAGGTTTGTGTTTGATTACAGGTCACTCTCAGGTGTTTTTAATTGAGTGGGAATATAACAATGATAGAAGAAAGTAAGCTAAGAATGGAGAAATTGAAAAGAATGAATGGTCAATTACGGTGTTATGGAAAGAAAGAGCAGGTAAAGAAATATTATTGGTTGGTAGAAGATCAGCATGAAGAAACTGAAGAAGCAGATGTTGCAGGTGTTGTTACACAGGATGCTCTGGGATGTTTCTTAAATAAAGTAGAATCTTGTTCTATAGATTCTGTTGCCTCTTTCCATGTAGCCCCAATTAGAGGGGTTGGTGAGCCTTGTCAAAGTATTGGCAAAGGGGAAGTGAAGCTAAAATTGTAGGCAGCCAATACATGGGTGTTGAAGGAGGTCATGCAGGCCGTAGTCTTGAAGATGTGGCTAATTTCTTCAAAAAAGTTGGGTGATGAGAGATGCACAGAAACTTTCACAGTAGATGCAATTGAATTAGCTAGTTGTAACAAAGTAGGTATCCTTTATCTATCTACTTATATTACTGATTCTTTTTTTGTTATGAAGATGTGGCTTTGTAGGCTTGGTCACATGAGCAAGAAGGAGATGCATGTTCTTAAGAGGAAGTCAGATGTGTTTGACAGACTTAAGAACTGGAAAGCCTTGGTGTTTTTGGAGGAGATGATGGACAGAGATCAGTGGAGAAGGATGGATATCTCTAAGTAGGGCAGTTTAGACAGGGTTTTGATCCATGGAGAGCTCATAGGTAAAAAGTCATCACTCACAGGCAAACACAGTTACTGGCGTCGGTCAAGGGGAACTAGCGTCGAATAGATAGGTGTCGATGTCGATCATGTGCAGACTAAAGCTAGTGGTGTCAGGTAGGGTGGATGCCAGCATCGGTCAGGGAATCGATGTCGACGACCAGGTAAGACCGACATCGGTCAGAAAACTAGCATCGATAAAAAGGATAGTCGCAAAGAATCGACGTCGATCAGATGCAAATTGTGTGGTGACCGAGGTCGGTCACTGTAAGGGATTTTGGGTGGACAACAAGCTGTCAAGGAGTCTCAAATGCCCATATGGAGGACTAAAAGGGTAAGTAAGCCTCAAATTCGTTGTTCCTCTTCTTTATACTCGTTGCTTATTGTAGAGCAGGAAGGATCCAGGAAATAAGAAGAGCATGGCATGAACAAGATGCAAAACCAAATGAGAGATTTAGTAGGGTTGCCAGCCAGATGAAAGAACTGAAAGACAAATGGATACCTTAGTTAAAGAATAGAGAGAATGGACACATGAGATGGAAGGCCAGGTCATATGGTCTTGAGGAAGCTAAAAGACAGTGGTACAGGGTTTGACAGGTGGATGACAAAGCATGGCTTTAGTCAATGTCAGTGTAACCATTGTGTTTGTCTTACCAGGTTGGATAATGATTGCAAAATTATCTTGTTACTATATGTGGATGGTATGCCGGCTAGCAGGTTCAGACATACAGGGATTTTGCTGAGCTAAGGGTAAGGTTAGTTTAGTGGCATGTCATGAGGAATTTGGAGCAGTAAAATTCTTTGGCATGAGAGACATGGAAGATCACAGGTTGATTTTGTCTCCAATCGGAGCTGATGTGAATCAGGTGTTAGCGAGGTTTAATATGTAGGATGCAAAATCAGAGCACACCAAGGGCTGAACATTGCAGTGTTCAAAATCACATGAGGTCTGGTATAGACCTGAGTTTTTCCCAGCAGTGAGAGCTGTCAAAGAGTTAGGAGCCAATTCGGGGAAGTGGATTCTCAGGTATTTGAGAGGGACCAACAGCAAGTATACATGCTATGCAGGGTCAGGACTTCACTACATGGGTTTGTAGGTTTGGATGTGGTAGGTTACTTGGATGACAGGAGGTGCACAACAGGTTGTGTGGTGGTTGGTCTTCAAGGTTGAGATTGAAGAGGGATACAAGCAAGGAAACAGATTAGACAGTGTACAGGTATAGGTACAGTGCAATTGTTTATCTTTTAGTGGGAGATTATTAGGTTGTTGAGCTAAAAGCTTCACTAATGTAGACCTTGGAGGAGGGTGCTGAGTGTCACAGTCATCGGCATCGGGCAGGCCAACCGAGGTTAGTCAGGTGGAGACAGGAAACTACCAATAATGGTTAGGGATCGACCGACGTCAATCACCCCCAAGCAGATAGGGACCGACATCAGTCGCCTGTATGGTTCTGAACTTCAAGTTCTATGGATAGTTTGTTAATGAACTAGTTGTTTGCATGAAGAAGGCTAATTATAGTCTTGAGCTAGAGATCTAATTATTGTAATTAGGTGTCTAATTATTGTTTGCATGAGATTTATATAATAGACTCATAGGCTGTATTGTAATTTTTGCTAGAGAGTAAGAAAGCAAATATTAGCTCCTTCTGTTTGTGAAGAGAGCAAGGTGTGTTCCTCCAAGTGCCACAGTGCCAAGTATGGGTGATGGTTTGGAGAATCAAAAAGATTATTCATGTATGTAGGATCTTGGTCAGCAGGTGTGCAAGGCCACATTTGGAGATCTACATGGTAAGTAAGATCATTGATTTGCAGGTGTATGTGTATGTGAGATCTAGGTGTGTAGAACCAGATTGATTTGCAGGTGTGCAAGATTAGGGAGGATAGAAACACAATAGTTAGCAAGATCAGGAGAGATCATTGAGCAAAGAGGAAGGCAAGGTAAATCCTTCCAAAGAAAGATCATTTAAGTTATAGGTTGTTGCAAGTTTATGGGAGATCTACTTGGAGTATGTATGTATACTCGGACTTGGAGTACGTGGAGTACTTGTGTACTGGCAGTAGTGATACTGACTAGTGGTACTGGCAGTAGTGGATATTGACTTGTTGGAGGTGAACACCAACTTTGTGTTTGAGTTGTGTGTTGGGACCTTAAGAGAGAGAGTGAGCTCTTAAAGAGATTTACTGTTTATGCCCTATAGGTGTGGGAGCCCTAGAGGTGTGTAAGGAAGAAGAAATGTGGCAATATTTTTTGTTGTATTTCCTTTTGGAAGAGTATTAATACAATTGGGTATTGTCTCTCATATTCTGTGTTATTTTTGAATTATAGTTACTTGTGATTCTAGTTATTTCTGCATGTTTAGTTGCATGGTAATCAATGGTGCTTCTGGGTCCTAACAGTTGGTATCAGAGCTAAGGTTGCAGGGAGCAGGTTTGTGTTTGATTACAGGTCACTCTCAGGGGTTTCTGATTGAGTGGGAGTATAACAATGACAGAAGAAAGTAAGCTAAGAATGGAGGAATTGAAAAGCATGAATGGTCAATTACGGTGTTATGAAAAGAAAGAGTAAGTAAATAAATATTGTTGGTTGGTAGAAGATCAACATGAAGAAACTGAAGAAGTAGATGTTGCAGGTGATGTTGTACAGGATGCTCTAGAATGTTTCTTGGATAAAGTAGAATCTTAGTTTATAGATTTTGTTATCTCTTTCTATGCAGCCCTAATTAGAGGGGTTGGTGAGTCTTGTCAAAGTATTGGCAAAGGGGAAGTGAAGCTGAAATTGCAGGAGGCCAACACATGGGTGTTGAAGGAGGTCATGCAGGTCCCAATCTTGAAGATGTGGCTAATTTCTTCAAGAAAATTGGGTGATGAGAGATGCACAGAAACTCTCACAGTGGATGCACTTGAATTAGCTGGTGGTAACAAATTAGGTATCTTTTATCTATCTACTTATATTACTGATTCTTCTTCTGTTGCGAAGACGTGGCTTTGTAGGCTTGGTCACATGAGCAAGAAGGAGATGCATGTTTTTAAAAAGAAGTCATATGTGTTTGACAGACTTAAAAACTAGAAAGCCTTGGTGTTTCTAGAGGAGATGAGGGACAGAGATCAGTGGAGAAGGCTAGACATCTCTGAGTAGGGCGGTTTGGACAAGGTTTTGATCCATGGAGAGCTCATGGGTAAAAAGTCATCACTCACAGGTGAACATAGTTACCGATGTCGATCAAGGGGAATTAGCATCAAACAGAATGATGCTGATGTCGGTCATGTGCAGACTAGAGTCGGTGGTATCGAGTAGTGTGGCTACCAACATCGGTTAGGGAACCAATGTCGATGACCAGGTAAGAACAATGTCAGTCAAAAAACTGGCATCAAAAGAAAGGACAGTCGCATAGAACTGACGTCAGTTGGATGCAGATTGTGTGGTGACTGAGATCGGTCACTGTAATAGATTTTGGGTGGACAGCAAGCTGTCAAAGAGTCTCAAACACCCATATGGAGGACTGAACGGGTAAGTAAGCCTCAAATCCATTGTTCCTCTTCTTTATACTCGTTGCTCACAACAGAGCAGGAAGGATCCAGGAAATATTGGGAGCATGGCATGAACATGATGCAAAACCAAATGAGAGATTTGGTAGGGTTGCCAACCAAAAGAAAGCACTAAAAGATGAATGGATACCTTAGTTAAAAAATAGAGAGAATGGACACGTGAGACGAAAGGCCAGGTCATATGGTCTTGAGGAAGCTGCAGGACAATGGTACAGGGTTTGACAGGTGGATGACAAAGCATGGCTTTAATCAATGTCAGTGTAACCATTGTGTTTGTCTTACCAGGTTGGATAATGATTACAACATTATCTTGTTAATGTATGTGGATGGTATGCTAGCTAGCAAGTTCAAATATATAAGGATTTTACTGAGCTAAGAGTAAGGTTAGTTCAGTGGCATGTCATGAGGAATTTGGAGCAGTAAAATTCTTTGGCATGAGAGGCATGGAAGATCATAGGTTGATTTTGTCTCGAGTGGGAGTTGATGTGAATCAGGTGTTAGTGAGGTTCAATACGCATGATGTAGAACCAGAGCACACCAAGGGTTGGACAATTTAGTGTCTAAAATCACATGATGTCTAGTATAGACCTGAGTTTTCCCCAGCAGTGGGAGCTGTCAGAGAGTTAGGAGCCAATTTGGGGAAGTGGGTTCTCAGGTATTTGAGAGAGACCAGCAGTAGGTATACATGCTATGTAGGGTTAGGACTTTACTACATGGGTTTGTAGGTTCGAATATGGCAGGTTACTTAGATGACAGGAGGTGCACCACAGGTTGTGTGGTGGTTGGTCTTCAGGGTTGAGCTTGAAGAGGGATACAAGCCAGGAAATAAAATAGATAGTGTACAGGTATAGGTACAGTGCAGCTGTTTATCTCCAAGTGGGAGATTGTTAGGTTGTGGAGCTAAAAGCTTCACTGATGTAGACATTGGAGGAAGATGCTGAGTGTCACAGTCACCGGTGTCGGCCAGGCCAACCGACGTTGGTCAGGTGGAGATAGGAAGCTGTCGACGATGGTCAGGGGTCGGTTGACGTCGGTCACTCCCAGGTAGACAGGGACCAACGTCGGTTTCCTGTGCGGTTCTAAACTGTGAGTTTCATGGACAGTTTGTTAATGAACTGATTGTTTGCATGAAGAAAGTTAATTATAGTCTTGAGCTATGGATCTAATTATTGTAATTAGGTGTCTAATTATTATTTGCATGATATCTATATAATAAACTCATGGGATATATTGTAATTTGTGATAGAGAGTAAGAGAGTAAATATTAGCTCCTTCTGTGTGTGAAGAGAGCAAGGTGTGTTCCTCCTAGTGCCACAGTGCCAAGTATGGGTGCTGGTTTGGAGAATCAAAAAGATTCTTCATGTATGTATGATCTTGGTCAGCAGGTGTGTAAGGCCACGATTAGAGATCTACATGGTAAATAAGATCATTGATTTGTAGGTGTATGTGTATGTGAGATCTAGGTTTGTAGGTGTGTAGAACCAGATTGATTTGCAGGTGTGCAAGATCAGGGAGGACAACAACACAACAGGTAGCAAGATCAGGAGAGATCTACTTGGAGTATAATGTGTACTCAATCATTGAGCAAAGAGGAAGGCAAGGGAGATCCTTCCAAAGTAAGATCATTGGAGTTTTAGGTTGTTACAAGTTCATGGGAGATCTACTTGGAGTATGTATGTATACTCGAACTTGGAGTACGTGGAGTACTTGTGTACTGGTAGTAGTGATACTGACTAGTGGTACTGGCAGTAGTGGATATTGACTGGTTGGAGGTGAACACCAACTCTGTGTTTGAGTTGTGTGTTGAGACCGTAAGAGAGAGAGTGAGATCTTGAAGAGATTTATTGTTTATGCCCTAGAGGTGTGGGAGCCCTAGAGGTGTGGGAGCCCTAGAGGTGTGTAAGGAAGAAGAACTGTGGCAATCTTCTTTGTTGTATTTCTTTTTGGAAGAGTATTAATATAATTGGGTATTATTTTTCATATTCTGTGTTATTTTAAAATTCTAGTTACTTGTGACTCTAGTTATTTCCACATGTTTAGTTGTATGGTAATTAATGGTGCTTCCAGGTCCTAACAGTTGGTATCAGAGCTAAGGTTTCAGGGAGCAAGTTTGTGTTTGATTATAGGTCACTCTCAGGGGTTTCTGATTGAGTGGGAGTATAGCAATGATAGAATAAAGTAAGCTAAGAATGGAGGAATTGAAAAGCATGAATGGTCAATTACGGTGTTATGGAAAGAAAGAGTAGGTAAAAAAATATTGTTGGTTCGTAGAAGATCAGCATGAAGAAATTAAAGAAGTAGATGTTGCAGGTGTTGTTACACAAGATGCTCTGGGATGTTTCTTAGATAAAGTAGAATCTTGATTTATAGATTCTGTTGCCTCTTTCCATGTAGCCCCAATTAGAGTGGTTGGTGAGCCTTGTCAAGGTATTGGCAAAGGGGAAGTGAAGCTGAAATTGCAGGCGGCCAACACATGGGTGTTGAAGGAGGTCATCCAGGTCTCGGTCTTGAAGATGTGGCTAATTTTTTCTAGAAAATTGGGTGATAAGAGATGCATATAAAATCTCATAATGGATGCACTTGAATTAGCTGGTGGTAACAAAGTAGTTATCCTTTATCTATCTACTTATATTACTGATTCTTCTTTTATTGTGAAGATGTGGCTTTGTAGGCTTGGTCACATGAGCAAGAAAGAGATGCATGTTCTTAAGAGGAAGTCAGATGTGTTTGACAGACTTAAGAATTGGAAAACCTTGGTGTTTCTGGAGGAGATGACAGATAGAGATCAGTGGAGAAGGCTGGACATCTCTGAGCAGGGCGGTTTGGATAGGGTTTTGGTCCATGAAGAGCTTGTGGGTAAAAATTCATCACTCACAGGTGAACACAGTTATCGGCATCGATCAAGGGGAATTGGCGTGGAACAGACAGGTGTTGATGTTGGTCATGTGCAGACTAGAGCTAGTGGTGTCAGGTAGGGTGGCTACTGGCATCGATTAGGGAACCGACGTCGATGACCAAGTAAGACCGACGTCAGTCAAAAAACCAGCATCGGTATAAAGGATAGTCACATAGAACCGATGTCAATCAGATGTAAATTATGTGTGACTGAGGTCGGTCACTATAACAGATTTTGGGCGGACAACAAGCTGTCAAGGAGTCTCAAACACCCATATGGAGGACTGAAAGGGTAAGTAAGCCTCAAATTTGTTGTTCCTCTTCTTTATACTCGTTGCTCACTGCAGAGCAGGAAGGATCTAGGAAACAATGGGAGCATGGCATGAATAGGATGCAAAACCAAATGAGAGATTTGGTAGGGTTGCCAGCCAAAAGAAAGCACTAAAAGACGAATGGATACCTTAGTTAAAGAATAGAGAGAATGGACACGTGAGATGGAAGGCTAGGTCATATGGTCTTGAGGAAGCTGTAAGACAGTGGTACAGGGTTTGACAGGTGGATGACAAAGCATGGCTTTAGTCAATGTCAGTGTAACCATTATGTTTGTCTTACCAGGTTGGATAATGATTGCAACATTATCCTGTTACTGTATGTGGATGGTATGCTAGCTAGCAGGTTCAGACATACAGGGATTTTGCTAAGCTAAGGGTAAGGTTAGTTCAGTGGCATGTCATGAGGAATTTGGAGTAGAAATTTTTTTTGGCATGAGAGACATGGAAGATCATAGGTTGATTTTGTCTCTAGTGGGAGCTGATGTGAATTAGGTGTTAGTGAGGTTTAATACGCAAGATGCAGAACTGGAGCACACCAAGGGCTAGATAGTTCAGTGTCTGAAATCACATGAGGTCTGGTATAGACCTGAGTTTTCCCAAGTAGTGGGAGCTGTCAGAGAGTTAGGAGCCAATTTGGGGAAGTGGGTTCTCAGGTATTTGAGAGGGACCAACAGCAGGTATACATTTTATGCAGGGTCAGGACTTCACTACATGGGTTTGTAGGTTTGGATGTGTTAGGTTACTTGGATGACAAGAGGTTCACCACATGTTGTGTGGTGGTTGGTCTTTAGGGTTGAGCTTGAAGAGGGATACAAGCTAGGAAATAGATTAGATGGTGTACAGATACAGGTACAGTGCAACTGTTTATCTCTAAGTTGGAGATTGTTAGGTTGTGGAGCTAAAAACTTCACTGATGCAAACATTGGAGGAGGGTGATGAGTGTCACAGTCGCCGGCATCGGTTAGGCCAATCGACATCGGTCAAGTGGAGATAGGAAGCTATTGACGACGGTCAGGGATCGGCTGACGTCAGTCACCCCCAGGCAGACAGGGACCGACGTCGGTCGCCTGTGCAGTTCCGAACTGCGAGTTCCATGGATAGTTTGTTAACGAATCAGTTGTTTGCATGAAGAAGGCTAATTATAGTCTTGAGCTACAGATCTAATTATTGTAATTAGGTGTCTACTTATTATTTGCATGAGATCTATATAATAGACTCATGGGCTGTATTATAATTTATGCTAGAGAGTAAGAGAGCAAATATTAGCTCCTTCTATGTGTGAAGAGAGCAAGGTGTGTTCCTCCTAGTGCCACAGTGTCAAGTATGGGTGCTAGTTTGGAGAATTAGAAATATTCTTCAAGTATGTAGGATCTTGGTCAGTAGGTGTGCAAGGCCACGTTTGGAGATCTACATGGTAAGTAAGATCATTGATTTGTAGGTGTATGTGTATGCAAGATCCAAGTTTGCAGGTGTACAGAATCAAATTGATTTATAGGTGTGCAAGATCAGGGAGGACAGCAACACAATAGGTAGCAAGATCAGGAGAGATCTACTTGGAGTATGGTGTGTACTCGGTCATTGAGCAAAGAGGAAGGCAAGGTAGATCCTTCCAAAGTAAGATCATTTGAGTTGCGGGTTGTTGCAAGTTCATGGGAGATCTACTTGGAGTATGTATGTATACTCAAACTTGGAGTACGTGGAGTACTTGTGTGCTAGTAGTAGTGATACTGACTAGTGGTACTGGCAGTAGTGGATATTGACTAGTTGGAGGTGAACACCAACTCTGTGTTTGAGTTGTGTGTTGGGACCATAAGAGAGAGAGTGAGCTCTTGAAGATATTTACTGTTTATGCCCTAGAGGTGTGGGAGCCCTAGAGGTGTGTAAGGAAGAAGAACTGTGGCAATCTTTTTTGTTGTATTTCCTTCTGGAAGAGTATTAATACAATTGGGTATTGTCTCTCATATTCTGTGTTATTTCTGAATTCTAGTTACTTGTGATTCTGGTTATTTCTGCATGTTTAGTTGCATGGTAATCAATGGTGCTTTTGGGTCCTAACAATTAAAATATGGAACCTGGTTCCCCAGATAAAGGGGGACATTGGCTAGATTTAGTGGTGGTTAGAATCTCTAGCTCACATTACCACCTTTCATAGTATTTATGGTACACAAGATACATTTTTTTGGAATTTTTTATATAATGCTACAAACTATGAACACCTATGGCTTTCAAAAGAACTAGAACTATCTCCTTTCAATGTTCAACTTCAAAGTCAAGTCACCCATTAACATCACAAGCTTCAAGTGAAGGAGATACACAAGGCCAAAGGAGCTCAGTTGAGAGCTCACATGCATTGGTTGAAAATAAGAGATAAAGTCTCTTAGGATTTATTTTCCCTTCTCCATTTTAGAAGGGTTGATGATAGAATTAAAGATGTCAAGGAAGAAAACACTTGGCTTACCAAACTTCTTGACATTTGGTAAGCTTTTGCTCATCACTATCATGGAGTCTTTTCATCCTAGGCCACCTCTCCAAAATGAGAAGTGACTCTCAATAAATGTCTTCAAGTTTTTATTTAAAATGTTTCTAATTCCCAAAGGATTTCATGTGATAGGCCCTTATCTCTTAATGATCTCTTCATGTGATAGGCAGTTAAGTAGATGGAAGTTGAAAAAGCCCCAGGTATTGATGGTCTCTTGTGTGAATTTTATTAGGCTCTTTGGGATATTACAGGACTTGATCTTTATAAGGTGTATTTCAAAGCTATGTGAACTAATTATTTGGAACCTCTTATAAACTAGGGTAATATTAAGTTTATTCCCAAAGTTGTTGACCCTGAACTTATTACCAATTGGAGACCTATTACTCTTCTCAATGTCTCCTATAAGATTATTGCTAAGGATTTAACCCTCAGGTTAAAACATCTTCTTCCTTTAATTTTAATAAGTGAGAAAAATAGACTTATTTAACACATTCATTCTGGATAATGTCATTACTATATGGGAAGGTATGGAATGGGCTTGAGTCTCCAATAAAAAAGACCTATTTATTAAAATTGATTTTGAAAAGATTTATGACTATATTGAGTGATCCTTTATTCTAGCCA
Organism: Torreya grandis; assembly: GCA_037957365.1. Taxonomy (NCBI): domain Eukaryota; kingdom Viridiplantae; phylum Streptophyta; class Pinopsida; order Cupressales; family Taxaceae; genus Torreya; species Torreya grandis. Next base: position 304,873 of record JARHVA010008155.1, read on the forward strand.
TGTTATAGGCCCTTGGATCAAGGTAAATTTTAATGATGAATATTAATTAATTCATGATTATTCTAATTTTTTAAAAAAAATTGGCAGATTTTTAGGGTTGTTGCATAGGTTTAGATCGTCTAAAATTTAAGAATGTAAATTTTTTTTAGGGTTGAATCACTAACTATTTACAATAATTTCTTATTTTACCCTTTAATTCACCACATATATATAACACATAGGCTACCATGGGTAATCATCAAAATATACTTTTGATAACTGCCCATAATATCAAAGAATCAACCAATAGGCAACAAGCCAAAATAGATCGATAAAAACTACACCATAACTAAATCACCATAGTCAAATGGTAGCATTCAATATATAACACCAAATAGTAGCACCGAACAATAAGATTTAATATTCAAAACCGAATGGAAGTACCAAATGGTAGCATCCAAGCTACAAACTACATAACCAAATGGCAACATTGAACAACAACACTAAATGGTAGTACTAAATGATAGAGTTGAGTGGTAGAACCAAACTACAGGATGGTACTACAATTAGGTGACTAAATTGAATGGTGGTATCCAAGCTATAACCTAATAGTATAACCAATTTGTTCCATCCTTGATCATCATGGCATCTAGTGGAAATGGTAAAAGGACAACCCAATTATCAGGAAAATCGAACATATTATCTTATTTTAAAGAGAGAATAAAAAAGCCCTCACAATCACAATGCACTCAAAATATAATTACTTATTGCTTTTTTAGTTTATATTAAATTTGATTTTAACATTTCAATAATATCAAAACAATTTTACATGAATAAATCTACAATGATCATGATGGTATCTCATAACAAAGAATTAATCAGAGTAACATGTCACCCCCTGAAGATTATATTAATAATGAGATACCACCACTTGAAGATGCCCCTCTAGTTTTTTATGACAATGATCATGACACTCAAGTGGTATAAGAGATTCTTGGTTTTATCAAACATAAAGTTTAGCTAAAAACTCCACTCAAAAATCTTGGTGAAGGAAGAGAAGTATATGGACAATTAGAAGGTCCTTTAAGGTGGATTGGGCAATGAAATTTCCCTTCATTGAACTTATAGAGCTTGAAAATGTTATTGATACTCCAACATAATGTAGATGTATGATATGTATCTAGAAAATAATAAAATGCAATTGAAGTTAGACATGATTAAAAAACATTATGGAAAAATATATGCGATAATGAAGCACCTAAATGGACAAATAACAAGAAAACACAGGTGGAAAAATGCAAAAGAATGCATGCATGTAAAACATGCATGTGACTATGAAAATGATAAGAAATGTCAAAAACATATTTTTGAGAAAGGGGGAACAATAAAAAAAAAATTTATAAAAATTATGTAGTCCCATCTAAAGGCCAAATATATATAGTTCTCTAATGTATACCACATTCTAAAAAAGGGTAGACCTATTTCTATTTTTTTAGATTATAATATTTTATTTCAAAATAATGGATTTATTGATATTCCACAATCACATTGGTAAGATAATAGTGCTTTGGAAATAAAAAAGTGTCTAGTAATGGTTGAGAATGAGGATTTGAAACAAATAATTCAAAATTCACTATTCATTTCACTGTCCATTGATGAGATCACAAAAATTGACAACACATCCTAGGTTTGTATGTATGTTTATACTTTTAATAACCATTAAAGATAACCTCATCTACTATCATTTCATAAAATGGTATAAAATTACAATGCTAAAAATCTTCACAAATTGATTGTATCTAATTTGAAAGATAAAGCTAGGATGGATGATTATGCAATAGCTAAAAAGCTAGTGTGTATTGGGGCTGATGGTGCATTCGTTATGCAAGGGCATAGAAATGGTTTGTGTGTTTGAATCCAAACAATAGTTTCCCCATATATGATTTTGATTCATTACATGACTCATAGGATGAATCTTGCATATAAAATTGTTAGCAAATTTTCTAATGTCACAAAAGTGGAAGAGCTCATTCATGACTTACATGCTTATATGTCAAGTAGTCCAAAAAGATTTTTCAAGTTCCAAAAATATTCAATAGGAGTGATTGATGGTTAAAAAATATTGAAAGATGTTTATATAATATGGATTTATAAATATGAACCTACATGCCAAATTTTTGAATAATATCCATCATTAGTAGGTTTCATGTATAAATATTGTAGAGAAGTTGACAAGGAAAAAGACTTTTATACCATTTAAAAGATTTAGAAACATTGCTAACATTATGCTAAATTCTCCCAATGCTGAAGGAAATGAATTTTTTAATGAAGCATGCTCAGGAGAAATCCATTTATATTGTTGACTTCATATGATTGAAAAAATGAGTATGCCAATCTCTAGATCTACTATACACTTCGAATGAAAAGTTTTAGGGCCTTGTTTTTGTCATTATCAATGTTTGATATATTTAAGGAATCTTGAAAACTATTTGAAATTGACTATAAATGATCATCTTTGTGTCATTTTTAAAGTCATGGAGATATCAATGCACACTTTCTATAGAAGACCTAATATTGTGGGAGCAGAATCTAAAGAACCACTTGTAACATGTATTCTATATGATATTGTTATATCTGAAATATAGATGAAATTGTGTATAATTTCATAAAACTTATATTTAGAGATTAGAGATTATTTTAAAAGGGATGTTTTTTTGGATGCCATGGTAGATATGAATCCCATATTTTGGAACAATAATAATAGTTAAAAGCTAATTAACAATTTATTTCACAAATACATGGGTTCACTTGTTAAGAATATAAGTAAATCTATAGAGGTCAATGGATTTTAAATAAAAGGTATTTTTGGAAATGATTTACTAACATCATAGTCAACTAATTTTGTAATTATAATGTTTGAATAATATTGCCTTCTATGTGAACCAACAGAAAATGGGGCAATTACATGGCTATGAAAAAACTTTATCCTAGTAGCATCCTACAAGAAAGTCTTAGTGAATATTTTTTATTATATGAGCTTTGTCAAATAATGATTCTACGGTTAGTGGAATATGAAATATTATTCAATGCTTTATCTTTAATTACGTCAAAAATTTAAAATGGATTAGATAAAAATTTAGAAACTTGTTTAAGATTGTATGTTTCACATTATGTTGTGGACATTTTCCTTATAAAAGAGCTTTGGCAATATGGAGTTATCTAACTAAAATAAGAGGCTTTAGTAATATAATGACAAATAGGGAGGATGTAAATAAAGATACTAAATATGCCTGGCAGATGCAAATGTCACTGACGATGAGTTGGTTTGTGTAGGATTGTTTTAACTACCCAAGTATTAGTTGTATATTTATTGTAATTATCATATTATGAATTCCAATTTCATATCATTTTTGATATTGTAAAACATTTCAAATATTGAATTCACTATAATTATTGATATAATTATCATGTGATTTTGTGAAATATTTTTTCCATTCATCATGCAACTTTCCCTTTTATTTAATTGGATCTTCATAATTTTCAATCGGTCATAATATTTTTCTATTTTTCTAAGATTGTAGTGTTAAATACATATTTTTATTACTTTTGAGATAACTTAAATTTGATATTGTAACACCATATTAATATTTTTAACCTTAAATTTTAGCTTTAAAATATGAATTTTTGATTCGAATATAAGGGCAATAGAACACGACAATCCTATTGAACAACATGACCAAATTCAAAATAAAAAAAATTAAACTCATGAAGATTCAAGTGTAGAACAAACCATAATAAGTGCCTGAACTCTACATCCATAATAACTACACCTTTTCCATTATCTAAAATAATGATAATAATTGAACAAGATGAAAGCACATCAAATTCAAATTCATGCTCAGTCTAAATCCAAAGATAAGAATAATTTCAGTCCACATCACCATGTTGTTTGAACTACTTCAACTGAATAACATCATATTTTTAAAGTCAAACTTAACATTGTCATTTCAAATTATTTTCTTTAAAACATAATATTATCTTTTTAAATTTAATATTGAGTTTACAACATCATAAAATTAAAATTAAAATTCTCCACTTTCAATCTCAATAAATTCTTTGTCAAGATCAATTTGTTGCAAACATGTTAATCCTTGTGCACTAGAGATATCTTTGATAGAGAAAGTGGGGAATTCAAAACTTGACAATTGTAGTGTTTCTTTGCTAGGTGCTAGACCTTTTGAGAATGAAATAATATTCCCCCTTATGTAAACTATATTTGAGGGTGGTGGCAATGACATACTTTTCCTTAGATATTAAGGGTACCCTACAAAAATAAATTATATTAGAAAAATGGTAAATTAAAAAAAATAAAACTAGATGCTAATTTTAAATTAAAGATTTAGTACTTGTATTTGGAGACAATATTTTCTCCAATATATGCACCATATTCTAAGTGATGGAGGTGGTTGAAGCTGATATAATAGGTAAATTTCTAGTCAAAAAAATATATAATCAATGAATCTTCAACTAAAAACCCAAAAAATGAAATGTAAATACCTTGCACAAAGGGTCAAGAAAACACCAACAAATGAAACGTTGTGGTTTATTGAGGTTATTCCATGCGAACCTTAGTTGATTTTGAGTCAACTAAAAAAATCAAACAAATAAATAAGATAATGCACTTGCAAGTTAAAATGTCATTTGAAACTTGTGAATACTAAACCTACATGCACAAATAATGAAGAAGAAACTCTTGGATGTTTCAAAATATGAAATGAATAAAAGGATAACTCTATAGACTTATAATCTCTAGATCCTTTAATTGCATGTTATATTTTTGAGGAAGATTTTTTTCATGTCATAAAGGCATAAAATCTTACCTATAACAAAAAAATATTAACCCTTAATTTTGTAATAGTTCATAAACTAGATCACTCAAGTGATTTGTTTGAATGGTAAACTAACCACCTTCTCATCAACATACAAAGCATTTGTGCTCATCTTTGGATGGAACACAGTTAGAATCATAGTTTTTAAAGGTCATATAAGGCCTCATAGTACAAGGCCAGAATAAAATTTGAACAAGAAACTATGGAAATGGGATTGGTACAAGCATAATTTAATTCTAATCTAATCTTAGAAGAAATAAAAGTTCACCAATCATGTCTCAAACTATAAATAGTATGAATAATGTAAATAACAACCCAATAAGGAATATCTATTGGTCTTCACTTTAATACTATTCTTACAAGGAAAAATTGAACCACTGTTTTAAGAAAAGGTCAAAAATGTCATCCACATGGAAGCCCCTCTTGTGACTATCTGAAATGAATGTGAATAAATAAATCAATTTACATATCAAAAGTTAAATTTTCAATATGAAAAACAAAATTATGTACCAGTTCGACTGATCTACAAGTTAAAAGTTAACTCTAAAAATTTCTTGTAATCATCTTTTAACATTGATTTTGGAGTCATAGGGTTAGAATTATGGAATGGAAGCCATGTTAGATTATGAATCTCTATTATCAAGGTACTAAAATAGATCATTCTAGAGTTAATGTTCATTTTGAACCTCATCTCGATAGTGTCATAGCAAGACATTAAATATTTTAGTAGCCTATGGTCTATTTTGTATTAGACATGTATATTAAGATGCCAAAGTTGTATTTCAAAATCCAATCATTGTAAGATTCATAATGTTGTACCAGCTTCAAAATGTTTGGGCATAATGAGTTCTTGAAAATGTTTTTTCTTTCCATGGCTAGCTAGTTAATTGTGTGAGTAGGTGAATTACTATGGGTGGGGTTAAAGGGGGATGAGAAAATTATTTTATGAAAATTTTAAAATGAGGGTAAAGGGTGGGTATTTATAGGCTGAGAGTGGAAACTGGGTAACCATCCAACATATTAGATACACAAATCATCCAATAGCACTAAACAATCAACACATAGTCAAATGAACTTTATGTTGACTGATCACACTGAATGGTAATTTTAGAAGCACCATCTAACCTAACTATCTGATGCCACCATTTGAAATCAACATTCAACAATACTATTTATCATAAAATCTCAACACTACCATTTAACACCTCTATTTAGCACCTTCATTTGGCACCACCATCTGACATTACTATTTGGCACTATCATTTGACACAACCATTTAGTGTAGATGCTCAGAACCATCCTTCGGTTCAACATTTTGGTGGTGTTATTTGGCACAATCATTTAATTCAGTTATTCAATTCAAATGTCTGGCAATGTAGTTTGGTTATTCCATTTGGTATCCTTCTTTTGGTGTAGTTGAATGATAATATGGAAAAATAATAAAATTTGAATATTCTATTTCTTTGCATTCCTCCTAAATCCCAATGGATTTTTCATCACACATATAGGATTTTTCATGGTTGTGAATCAATTTTTAGTAGATTCACCATATAATTCTAAGAAATTTTCCTGCAGGGCCTCTTAAAATTAACCCTACCTTAGCTTTGGCCCTAAATTTATTCACATTGTCAATATGCTCTTCCAGGATGTTGGGGCATGTATTACCATTAATGATACCCAATATTGTTAGTTTGAAATTTATCATTCTATTCGATAAGGATGTCCTTTATATTCTTCATTATATGTGATAGTAATAGATGAATTTATCTACCTATTAACTAATTAAACTTCCAGTAGATTGGTGAAAGGCATTTCCCTCCCTTAGTCTAATCGATAATTATTGAATGGCCATTTTGTGGATGAATCCTTTCTCCTTCTTCAAGAGGAAGAAGAGCCGGTTAAGAATACTATGGAATGACTTTATATTTTTCATTTGGCTTCAAGATCTCTATTTAATGGATAAAGACTCAATGCTATTTCTAATCTCTGGCTCCTAAAACTCCTTGGATAGAGATATATTAGTGGCAGTGGCTTATTCTAGGGGTTTAGTTTAAATTCCTTGGAATCCCTTTTGATTTTTGGGCTTCCCCCTCTTAGTTATGGTCTTATGTGGTGTAAAGGGTTGAGAAAAAAATTATTTCTAGATCACTAAGCCTTTGTCTTTAGCTGGTAAATTTTATATTTGATTCAAGGTTTTGGTAGCTACACATGTTCATTACTCTTATTATTGGGCACCTTATAATGCTACTTATAGTAAACTACAAAAAATCCTAAGAGATTTTCTATGGGATAATTATGGTCACAAGGGTTTTCATAAAGTTGTCTGGAACATTTGCTGCTAGTTTAAGAAAGTATGTGGTCTAGGTCTTTTGGATATTAAAATTCAAGGCCTTGATCTCAGTGATAAATAGATCATTAGGGGTCTTTTTGGTGATGAATATTAGAAGATTCTTCTTCACCAATTTATTTTTTAGGGGCTTCCTTATGGCAAGAAGGATTGGTAGGGCCTAGGAATTCATTTCCTTCTTATCACCCCAGTGCTAGTTAAAATTAATGGTACTTTTGTTGTGTAAATCCTATATAAGGCAAGGGAGAAGCTTAAACCCCATCTTACTTGGATAGGTGAGGGATTCAAGAATGCCCTCTCTATTAACTCCCATTCTCTTTTGTGGTTGCCTTGCTTAAATTTTCATAATGTTTCCTTTACCTTAGTCCTTTAGGTTAAAGGGTTAAGACTATTCAAGAAAGGTGTGAAAAATATAGGTGACCTTTTCTATAGGGTGAATCAATATTGGCTCATTTGGTAGAAAATTTAGAATAAATTTCATTTAAGTAATTTAGATACAAAGGCTATAATAGAAATTCAAGGCTCCATACCTGATGAGTATTTCCACAAGATAGGGGTAAACTCCCTTGTTCCTTGGTGGAAGGATTGGCATTGGCATATGACCACTTCTTTAACTCGATGATATCCTTGGATGGGTTATAATTTGATATTCCCTTAACACATTCTAGATGATATGCTCAAGCTAAGATGGAATATTTATTCTAGACATGGGGTTTGGGATAAATTTTTTAGCACTATGTGGTCTACTATCATTGAGCCCAAAAATTCTCATTTTATCTTATGTATTATCTATCAGGGCTTGCATATGGGTGATTAGATCAAACATGTAGGGTTTTTGAATCTGATATGCCTAGCTTGTTACCAACCTAAGACATTTAAGCACCTTTTTTAGTTTTAGTCTAATGCATAATCTATGTAGCACTAGATTCATTCCCTCTTTTAGCCTTTTTGACCTGAGTTTTTTACATGGAAAATGGGTCTATTGGGGGACTCAACTTTTCTTCTTGAAAAATACAATAGATTTTGGCATTTATTTCATTATAATATTTTATTTCAAATATGGAAATCTATAAATTATGCTTGCTTTAATCATGAATATTTGGAAAGTAGTTTTTTTATTACTAACAAAATTATTATTTTGTCTAACATTACTCTTTAGATCAAAAGCTAGACTAATAAGGTTCACCTAGAACTTAATCATCTCTAGCATTTATTTGACCACTAGGAAAATTCCCCATGTACAGTCAGCTAATAACCTCATGTACCACCTTATTTTCTTTCACCTTCCCAAGGGAAAGGACATGGTGTGTGTTGATAACATTCCAAAACCAGACCCAAGAGTCATTCTACCTTTATATCATCACCTCAATGATCATCTATGTGACATCATGGTCTGAGTGGCTACTATAGAACTAGAGGCAATGGCAGGGGATGGGGCCCTCCTCCCCTAAATCACGATGGTGAGAATAGGGGTTGGGGTCCTTCCCCCCAAGATAAATTTTTATGATTGGATTTGGAAATCTCTCCTAAAAATCATAAATATGATGTTTTATAAGATCAATAAACTTATGACTAGGATCCCTTACTTGTGGACAATGATCCTCTTACTTTAGGAGGATGGGGTGGTAAGCCTCAGTACCCACCATCTCCACTACCTCCCCAACTTCCATGTTTGTTGTGAATGCTTAATTTTTATCTTTATTACTCTATGATATTTTGTTCTTTATGATTAGATATTTTGAACTATTGATGTGATGTTTTTTTGAGTGGTTATTTATTGACCACCTATTGGACTTTTCCTAAGGTTTTTTCCCTTGGTGTGCTTTGCTCATGGGGTGTGACTTTTCCACCTAGTTTTTTTGTATGATTAGAATTATATATATATATATATATATATATATATATATGATCTTCAATAAATAAATAATTGAAAGGATTTTATAATTGGTTGAGAGCATTCCTAGTTTCCTACATGTTATGTTTTAGCTGATTGACCAAACATTTATGCAATGTAATATTTAATAAAATACCTATAGCATCAATATTTATAGATTGATTGGTGCTTGTGAGCTCTAATTTTTATAATGCATCTAGTGCATAATCATATGAGCAGTGTTGGTTGTGAATCCATTTATATGTGTGCCTTTCAAGAGATATTTTATACATAAATACAACATGAATGCACACCATATCTAAACAAAGTTGGGAGTACTATAGGGATAATGAAAGGGAAAATTTTATGCTCCCTTTGAGTCCTTGTGTGAACATATATGAGAAATAGAAATGAGTTTGGAATAATTTATTAGACCAGTCCATTGTTGATAAAAACATGAGAGGTGGCATGTATTAATGGGCATCAAACCCTTTTCTCTTACATGTTATTTGAAATGTAATTTAAATTTAGTAATATTAACATTTTATGGTTAGTATTGGATAATAATATAACTATTCATATACCATCAAATCCAAAAACTATCAAAATAAGGACAATTGTTATTTCTCAGGGACAAGAGAAAATGTCTTTTTGTTACAACATTTGCATCTCACTTCCATTGTTGCTGAGTTTTATGCTAGTTTAGAATATCATAGTAGGAGTCCAAAAATAGAAGTTGGGCCCATAAATTTATTATTTTTTAGACAAAAATGGAGTTTAGGTTTTCAATCTAATTAGAAAGGTGAGATTTATATATCTCTCATGAGACTTGAATTCATATTCCATCAACTAAATCACTAAGGAAGATTTCTTAATAATACCTATACCATTTTAGGGGCAAGATATTATATACTCAATGTGTTGAGCTAGTTGAATGCAACAATTTTTTACCACTTTGGTATACATAAACAACTTGTATGTTTAACCAAACTATTATGTAAAATTTGTGCCCATGTATATTCATCAATGTTGAACATGCATTGAACAATCACCATGATGCCATAATCTTACAAGTGATTCCATGATATTATGAGGTGATACCACAATAATCTGAGGTGATGACATCATCATTCATTGTAATCCCATGAAAAAAGTGAGATTATATCTAGGTTTTTCTCCAAAAAAACATGATCACTTGGAATCAATCATGAGGCATCTCATGGATCACATGGAAATTCTTGATTACAACCACATATTTTTTACTTATGAGAACAAAAAATTTCAAACTTACAAGGTTACTATGTCGAGGAAATTTATATAAATTTTCTAGGAAGACTTTATTATTTTATGTTGATAGGCATGGTGACAATCAATTTTTGATTATTACATATCTAAGATACTTCATTGGTTCATGCTTTTAAAATTTATAAATATTAAGACCATATGATGAAACCATATATATATATATATATATATATATATATATATAAATATATATATATATATATATATAAAATCTAATGAATGTGTATCATTTGATTTTCCCACTTTAATTATATTTTTCATGATGATGATAGTTGATTTTATAGTATATTTCATTGAAACCATTCATTGTTTACAAATAAATCTTTAATATTAATTTCCACATGCACCATATATGGCACATGAGGTTATCACATGGTAGGCATTGATATGCTTATTTTTGTGTGGATGTTATTCTATAATGCACATGGGAAGAAGTATGTAGAATATATAGGAAATAACTCATATAATTGATAATAAATCATGATCAAGAGATGTGATTTTGTGAATACTTATGGATATCCCACGATCTATAAATTAGGATTCTCATTAATGAAATGAAAAAATAATTTCAAAAAAAATGATCTAATTTATTTGACCATTGCATTATTTATTAGGCTGAGTTATGATTGATTTACATGTAACAATACATGCACATTGTTACATAAATGTGCACACATAATGGGAAAAAATGAGCATCAGATACACTAAATAATCCATTTTAATATTAGCTTCAAAATTGTAAAGGAATTTACCATATAATGATAATCAAATAAATCTCAAAGCATTACTAAAACCCATATATAACCGATATCATAACATAGTTACAATATTTTATAATCTTATTGAGAGCATTCCTAATATATTACATAACTTGATTTAGTTGAATGACCAAATAATTATGAAATTTGATTTGTAGTTAAATAAACTGAGCATCAATATTTTTAGATTGTATATTTATTTTTTCCTATGAAATCCATTATGTTTAGTGCATTTAGTGTGTGATCTCATGATTAGGGTTGATAGGGAAGCCATTCATACGTGTGTGTATCTAGATATATTTTCTACATATATACATAAGGCACACCATCACTAAGAAAATTTGAGATTACTATGGGGTCAACAATATGGATTTCTTCCTCCTTTTGATTCCTCATATGAACATAGAGGGGAAATAGAGATGAGGTGTGAATAAGTTATTAGACTAGCCCAATTTTGGTTAAAACATGGGAGGAAACATTCTTCAATGCCTGTCCACCCCTTTTTACTATACCATTGAATCCAAAAACCATTAGAATAAGGACTCTCATTCATTATTGGGGCTAAGAAAAAATGTGAATCCATACCTTTTTATTCCATCTAGAATGATTCATTTCCAATGTTGATAAGTTTTATGTTAGTTTGGATGTTCACAATAGGAGTTTATAAATAAAATATATGTTTACCAATTTATTATCTTTTTAGACAAAGGGAAGTGTAGATTTTCAATCTAGTAAAAAATGAAATATTTCCATATCATTATTAAGTTATGAATCCATCTTCTAACTACTAAAACATTATGCAAGCCTAAGCCTTGAAAAGATCTATCCTATTTTTTGACCAAGATCTTAAACATTTGATGTATTTATTCACTACATTCAACCATATTTTAAACTTTATTATTATAATTAGTAGTAAATTATTAAATATATGCTTTTAAACACATCATTCTAATATTTGTTTTATTATAACTTCTAACAGTAATAAAAGAACATTCTAAAATCTTATTTTAGACATAAAAAAATTAGTTAATAAATTTATGACCTAAAAAAATCATTTTAATTATTATTTTTTAGAATAAATATATAATAACATATTCAATAAAAAATAAAATATACAATTTTTTTATAAACTAAGTTGTCAAATATATAGCTTGTATAAAATTCTACCTATTTGAATGTATTATTTTTTTAATTGTTTTTGTAAAATACAACAAAAATATGTAAAATTGGTCCACACCCATCAAATTCTAGGATTGATTAGAAATAAACCATGTCAAATATCATAAATCACATAGGCCACAATGGAAACTCTCACTCCATAAGAACAATTTTTTACTTGTAAAAATGACATCTAGCAAATAAATAAGGCAACCACATGGTGGATGCTAATATACATTTTTAGCAAGTTTTATTATTTTATGTGGTTGGGCATGATGATGAACATTAATTGATTACATAAGCATTTATCTAAGATACTTTGTCAATTCATGGTTTTAAAATTTCCTCATGAACTAAGACCATATGATGAAATACTAGTCATAGATATTGAAATTGATGAATTTGAACCACTGATTTTTGTGTTACTTTAATTTTTGTATTAATGGTGATGACTATTGATTTTTTGGAAAATTTCATTATAACCATTAATTGTTTATAAATTTTTTTATTTAATAGTATTCACCACCTAAAAAATATCTATAAAATGAGGTTGACACATGGACCATATAAGGAATATGAGGTCATCACATGGTTGAAACTGATATGTTTATTTTGTTATGGTTTTTATTTTCTAATGCAAATGGACATTACTCCATAACAACTAGAGGATATCCATTACCATTTGATGATATCCCACAATCATTTGAGGATATCCCATGATTGAGTGAAGTGATTCAATGATCAATGGTTGATATCCCACAATATTTGGAGATAACCACACAATCTCTCAAGGTTATCAACATAGACCATATTCATAAAATGAGGTCATCACATAGGGGAAAATTATGTGTGTGTGTGTGTGTGCGCGCGCCTGTTTGTGCGTGCGTGCATGTGTGTGTGTGTGTGTGTGTGTGTGTGTGTGTGTGTGTGTGTGTGTGTGTGTGTGTGTGTGTGTGTGTGTGTGTGTGTGTGTGTGTGTGTGTGTGTGTGTGTGTGTGTGTGTGTGTGTGTGTGTGTGTGTGTGTGTGTGTGTGTGTGTGTGTGTGTGTGTGTGTGTGTGTGTGTGTGTGTGTGTGTGTGTGTATTAGGGTTACATAGGTCCCTTTCCCATGAACATAGAGACTAATATAAAACATAATGGCCTAGCTTAATAATAGAATTGTCAAGGCATATGACCAGTGAAAATCTAAACTTTTTATACCAAAAGTTTTTTACAACATAATCAAATCGATATATAGTTAACTAGCTACATACCATAGAGAATAAAACACGAGAAACCAACCTCCATAACAAAAAAAACCTACTATTTCATATTCCTATTAATTTGATTTCTTCCTAGCATTATCAACCTCCAAACCTGATTCCATCACCCTTGATTTATTTAGCGGCATGAGATATTGGACCTTTTAAACTTGAGTGCTCTCCACTACAACTAGACAGACTAATTCCAAACCTTTATCAGACCTTAGAGCCATAGATTTTTTCATCTTTAAAAACTTTATACTTTTTTATAGCTTCCCAACATGTTCTTCTCTTTCCTATGCTCCTATCACCATGGGGGATCATGAAACAAACCTCTTGAAATAACATGCTCTAACCATGTTATCACCTTCAATCTACTTGGAGACCTCCACTAAACTCATAACACCTCTAACTATGGAATGGGAAGTAACATATCCTACCAAAGGGCATGACTATACCTATAGAATCTTCCTTCCCAAACTCCCTTAGATAGGATTATTTAACCTCTTGAGTGAAATTTATTAAAGAAACAAACCTTTCTTCTAGAATGTGAAACACAAATAAAGGAACATACCCTAGTCCATCCTTATCAAAAAATGATAATTCTAGAAATGGTCCTAAAGGCAAAGAATATAAATCCAACATCAAACTTACCTTGTGCTTAGGCCAAATGAAAAACTCCACCATTTGACTAATCTGATCCTACTTAGAAACAACTAGACACATAAGAATTAATTCACACTCTTTTAATCTTAGACAACACTTCCATTTCTATAACAACCTTAAAAACATTTGACACTTCTAAAATAGGAACCCAAAAAAATTTCGTTAGCCTCATTTTGGTAACATTTCCTATTAATCCCATCTCCATAGCTTTGTCCCCTCCAAACCTTAATCACCAACCCAATGTTTCTAGAAACTCAAACTCCATAATATGGAATAAAACTAGACTAGATTTCAAAAACCATAATACGAATGTGGTGTCCATCTCAATGATAATCATCCTCCCAAGATCTTTACATGAAATTCCATTATGAGCCCACTAATTCTACATACTTACCATAAATAACTTCATCATTGTCGCTCCCATCACCTAAACTCATACACAAAGCTCGCTAGAAAGGAAAAACCAATCCATCACCTATTTATTATATTTTTTTAATTTTTATTAAAATTTAATAAAAAAAAAAATTAGAGATCTAAAATATCCATCCCTAAGTAATCACTCCAACCTTCCTTGATATTGTCAACCCTAGAAACCATAATTTGATTAATTCCCACATTGTCTAGGAAATATGCTACTTGATTACTTTCTTGAAAGTAATTAAAACATATCCATTCTTGAAATTTATTTAGTTTAGGCAAAATAATTGAAATAATATTCTCTAATTTATAGGATTTATCCTTTTGAACTCTCAAGGTTTGAATAATAACCTAAAAATCCCCTTTGATCTCCAAAAAAGATATACCAAAATCAAGAGCCAGCTTAATTCCTTCTATAAGAGCCTGAGCTTCTGCTTTATTATTAGTTTCATCAAGTAGTTTAAAATGTTAAATTTTATTAAGGATCCATTATAATATTTTATAATACACCCTACCCCTGAAGCTCCTAGATTCCCTCTACAAACCCCATCAAAATTTAGCTTAAACCAACCTGGGTGTGGAGGAGTCCAGACTACTTCATTTCTTTTCCTCTTTTTCTTCTTATCTACTATTGAACTTATTACATAATGTTATTCTATATTGCAAATGAGAATTCATCTATAAAAAATAGAGAATATCACTCATCTAATGAAATATATAACACAATCATTTGAGGATATTCCATGATCAACCATGAATATCCTATGGTATTTGAGGCAAAATCCATGATCTTTTGAGGTTATCTCATGATTTTATAAGGTTATCCTAAAATATATCAAGGTTATCCCATGAAATATTGAGTTATATATATGGCCACACCAATAATATATCCCACTAGATTGCTACCACTCCTATAGAAAATAATGACCAGTGGTTTTTATTTGAGTGTATAAGTTCTTGAGTCTTGAAGGGGAAATTGGTGCACAACATAGCTCTTTTAAGTTTTAATTATTAGAACAAAGACATCTACAAAATGAGGTCACAACATGGGAGACACTATTATGTTTTTTTTTTTTAAGTTTTATTATTTAGTGCAGATTGACATTCCTCCATAGGAAGTGAAAGCTATCACACAATCATTTAAGGGCCAAGGCTAGTCAAATATTATGAAAGTGTTTCATAACCTAATTGAACTTGAGGTTAGTAATATGATTAAAATTTGTTCTTATGGATTACAATAGTTTTTTGTATTTACACATTAAATTTATAATTATTATATTTTTTGTATTTACCTTTGATATAAGATGAACATATATATTGATTTCAATGCTGATCAAAATTATTTATAATATATTTATGAAAAATAATTAGTCAATGTAATTTCAAAATAATACGCATCAAATTAAATATGATTCAATTTAAAATTAAAACTAATTCATTTCTTCTTTCTTGAATTAATGAAAATTTGTATGAAAATAATCCATTTTGTTAAAATTTGATTAGGGATAGTTGTGGTTTCCCATTTTTAAATATTTTTTACACAAAAGTTACCATTAAAAATAAGTAAATAGAATTAACGAAATGAAAAATGTAGTATAATAAAAATCTCTCTTGTTGGCCCCTAAATTTTAAATAAGTATTGTCCTATTTTGGTGCAGGATCGACATGGTGCAAAAGGACCATGGTGTAGGAGGACCATGGACCGTAACTAATAGGTGTAGAAGCACCATGGCATGGAATTTAATGGGTGAAAAAGGACAATGGCATGGAAGGACCATCACAAGAGGACCCGATAATAGGAAAACAAGTCATGAGGAACCCAAAAATATAGGACTCTAAATAGAATTGAAAGATTAGTGGAACACGTGAGAATTAGGATGCAGTTGGAAAAATATTTTAAATGGGATGCTATGACCTTGTTAATAGGAGGTATTACACTAGATCGTAAGGAAAGGAACACATGGCTACCAAGATATATCATAGAGTGAGAATCTAGGGGGTTTAGAGGCCCAAATCTTGAGGAAGAAATATTTGTTAAGTGCCATGACTCTTATTTTAGTGAGAGTTTGTTGGCCACCTCTACATGCCATTAATGATTGCAAACAGTTTGTCAGGGCAAAAAAATTATAAATACCCCTATTGTAAAGCATTGCAAAAAATATAGAGAGACATATAAATTCTATAATGTTATGGTGGAAAATCTTAAGCTTAATATATGATAGCATGTTGTATCAACTTATGTTACTATCAGTAATGGTGTGAACTATTGTTTAAACTCTTTATGTGAAAGAAACCTGATATTTTATTTTATAAAGAACTTAATGCTAAGTAATAAGATGACTATAATTTTCATGATAATGATAATGACATATATAAATCATAGGATTAAAGTAGTAAGGTTATGATCTTACATAATTTTTTCTTAATTGATGAATATGAACAAGTTATCCAAAATATGCTATAAGACCTATGGGAACTAGTCTTTTTCTATGCACTTTGGGTGAGTGCATAAGACCCAAGTCTTAAATGAAAGGGCCAACATGATAGCACATTAGATTAAAATTTAGAGTTAGAGCTATACTTAAGCAAAATAACCCAACATTTTGGCTTTATTACCAAGACCTAAAGCACTTGAAGCACAGTCTTGGGAAAATGTTTGAGTGTATTATGCTAGAAAATATAGAAGATGGGTTACCAATGTTGAATATAATTTTATAGTTCTGTATCTTGAGCCAAAAGTATCCACATGATAGTGGGTGGAGTATAATATATATAGTACCTTGTATGAAACCTTCTTTTCAAAGGTCCAAATTCCTTTACATGCTTGGTTAATAATATATGCTCAAGGATGATCAAGGAATCTTGAAAGGAGGCAGTCTTGGATGCTAGAAAGGCAAAGGGTTTTATCATAAATTAGAGTTATATATATGTAAGCAATCAAATTTTGGTGGAAAGGAGTTCAAAATAATGACATTCTAGAGTACACTATGACCACCTATTCATGCCCTAAAGAAGCTAAGTTCCAATTCCTTCGAGAACTGTGGGGTCACTATCTAACACTTTTTACTTTTGAAATTAAGATGTTATTTATTGACCTTGGATTAGAAGCTATACCAATAGAGGGATAAATCCTCTTGGGCATGAGCCACACATTTGGAAGGGGAGAATAGGGGTTAATAAAAGATTATGGGTTCAAAATGGTAGCCATCCAACATGCACTATATAAATGGAAGTATGATGAAGCTTGACCAAGGATCATGGGAGTTAGCAATGTGAAAAGAGATCAGTGGAACCTAAGAAGTGATATTAGGAGCCACAAAGAAGTGGAAATACATGAGGATCTCAATAATTTTGATTTTTGTTCTATGTCACTTCTATCTTATGAAGGGGAAAAAAGATGGAAAATAGGAACTGAGGAACCAAGTATGAGCCAACCAAGCTCCCCCAACATAGTGTGCACTCATGCCTTTGAGTCATATGGAGTACACATTCAAAATTGGGATACATATAGATTGGATTTATAAGATAAAACTATAAGGGATATTGAAACTAAGCCATTTGATGCTCATTTAGATTTAACACTATGTTTCCCTCTTCAAGACAATTTTATGGCACAACTTGGGATGCCTAGTGGACCTGGTCTTCAAGGATAGAATACATGCCCAAACTTTGTTAACCAATTGGATTTTTCCCCCCATACCATGAACACTGCTACTGGATGTGATAAAAAAGGAGTAGGTAGTAGCATAGGAGGAAGTGGACTCCCCGTCAAGGGACTAGAGCTAGACGTTCCCAACAACCACCCATTAAAACACCTTAACCAAATATGGTCTACTACAAGATGACATTACACTTACCTAAATATTGAGGGGTGGAGATTGTAGCTGAGCATGTCCATAAATGCAAATTTATTTAGAGGGTGTGAGGAATCACATATTTTGAATGTAAAGCTACATAAGTTATAAATATGAATTTAGATCATGCACATAAGTGGTACCAGAATTTTGACCCTTAAAAAGTGGTGGTCAACTTTGATCAACTTAAAATATCCCTCCTTTAGGAGTTTGACATTCCTAAATTTGAACAATAGAGCATAGCAATGCTAAAGGACATAAAGCATGGACTTATCAAAAGTGTGTGCAAATATGATGTGAGGTTTATAACATTTATATCTAAATTTCCATTTGAAATTAACACTACCTAACACACATAATGGGTTTTAGGAGGACTGTTACTACCCTATAGGTGAACCTTGTCACAATAGACCTTCACTAGCCCACGTGAGGCTTTGGAAGCTATTTTATAGGTTAAAGTGGTTGAAAGTATTGATACTAGGATTAGTCCCTTTATGGAGGCTAAATAGCCTTAATGGAATAATAAATTGAGAAGTTGATGGAAAATAATGTGCATGAGACACACAATGGTGTCTGGTGTATCGACTATGAAATTGAAGGACATACAAGGAAAAACTGCTTGTGCAAGAACATCTACATGGTACTTAAACAAAAATGTGAACTATGACATGAGGAAAATGATGTCCACTCTTGTCCTCTTTTGTAGTGATCTATGCATACTAATGTTTTTGAATATTATAGTATTTGTGATGCCTACTCTCATGACACTAATGACTACCATTTGATCAGTGACATTCATGAAGCTTGAGCTTATGGCATGTACCAAACCTCAATATAAAATACCCAATACAATGGTGGCTACCATGGATGTAGAAGAGGGAAAGGATGAGGAGGTGGATGTTTCCCACCTAGGACCTATTATAAATGTGGGTCACCAGACCACTCTCAATGGGATTACCCAGATTATTCGATGTGCACTTTCTATAAAAGGAGCCACCAACTAAAAGAGTGTCTTAACCTATATGTGGCTATTACCAAGGAGATAAATGAAAAGGGAACCAATATGCTTCAAATTAATAAACCATAATGGTGTTAATACCCAACCATACCTATAGTTTAACAAGTAAACATTAGCACTCGTAGTGGGGGATATACCTAGGTGATAATTAATCTGATTAAGAAGGTACAATGGGAAGAACCATGAATTAGGAAGTGCCCTAATGTTTAGTAGTAAAAAGATGTCCTCTAAGATATGATGTCACTCATACATGAACTTTAGGGAGAAATATAGTTCCTCAAAGACAAGGATGTAATATATCATGCTATTGTGCAAAGATAAGATAAAATTTGACCAGTGGTGTGAGATGACTTCTAGGAATTATCCAAGTGTATGTTGGATGAGGATATTGTACCTTAGCTCAGTGATTAGATTAAGATTAAAACCTAAACACCAAATGAGGTTCACCCTCATCTCATTAGGCAAATTGAAGACTACTGTTTAAATCATGCTCAATGACAAGACACTCTTAGTTCCTCTACTTCCCTCAAAGATAGATAAATATTGGTTAATGCTACCATCAATGGATCGGTAATCTAGGACATCATACTTCCTCACCAAGGATTCTTGGTGAAAAATGTCTAGTCCAACACTAAAACCTTCACCTCATGTCTTATTCATGGTAAATAAGACTCGTGTGCACCTTATTGGGCTCCTTAAAAATTCCATAATTGACATACTTGGAATATAATTCAAAGCATATTTTGAGGTTATAGAGTTAGTTAAAGATGATGATTACCTAGCTCTATAGGGAAGACCTTGGTGATATGAGAATAATGTAGACTTGATATTTAAGAAGTGATGCATTAGTGTTGAGAACACTGATGAGCATGTCATAATCTCACTAGATCAAGCACAAGGACCCCCTTATATAGATCTAGTCAATGTTGATGAAGACATCAACCACATATATAATGTTATGGATAGAAGTGATGAAAACATGATCCCACCCTAGATGGTGTTCTTTGATGGACAAATAACTAATCTATTTATGATACTACAAGAAAAAATTTTAACTATTGGGCTCATGGTGACTATGATCTCATAGGGAGGATGTGTAACACCATTAATAGTTGAGAGAATTTATCATGCCAGCTTCATAAACATCACAAGTTTATCTACCTTACTAGGTGAGTAATGAGAGGGCCACTAGTAGGACCACTATTAAACTTGATGAATCCCCATGATTCTAAGGAAAAATGGAGGTATGTGATTTTGTCTAGTGCCCCAAAGAATTCTATAACACCAAAAATGACTGGATGAGGTCATTAGATCAACTTTTTGATGGCACCATAGTGAGGTGGTGGCATACCCATAAAGAGAACCTTATATACTAGGATCAAGTACATTCTACTTTACATCATAGATTCCATTATGACAATAAGGTTAGTGGAATAATTAGTTATAGTGGCATGCAAGCACCTGAACCTCACATTAAGGCTAGTGAGACAATATAGATAAATGATGAAACATGCTTACTAGAGTACCTATGGGTGCATGAATTATATGGAACTTTATGCATATGGGCATGGATATGGTATATTCATGAAGAGAGACACATGGGTACCAGGTTCTGGTAGTTACTGAAGGATAACATGAAGTCGACACTATCCTATTCTTTACCAAGGATGGACTTATGCCTCACACTTTAGGCCATGTGTGAAGAAGTTATTATAGATCCAAGTCCCATGGAGGATTGCCTAATAAATATCCATCAGGACCTTGAGGAACCTTTACATTTTTTCAACGAACTTTCAACACATTGAGTTCTTATGCCTATGCTAGTCCCTAATGAATACCAACGTGAAGAGATTCACCTAGGAAAGTAAAAGTTTATCTTCCACATAGATGAAGGAGAAGGGTCCATGCCATCAGACCCAATGTCTGACTATATAGATATTCCTATAAAATTTAGAACAATATCTATTCAAGACATCAATTTTGATATGAACAACCCTTACCATTGACCTAGTCAGATTGTTCAGTGCAACATCAACCTTGACCAAGAACCAAAGATGGCCACAATAGGAAAATATTGGACTAACACAAATATTACAAAAATATTTGAATTGATAAAATAATATTAGTATGTTTTACCAAGGAACTATAGTAAAATGAAGGAAGTCCACCCATCCTTAGGGAAGATGCACATCAAGCTAGTCGACGGTGCTTGACTAGTGAAAAAATAACCATACAAGATGAATCCTAATATTTGGACATGCGTTAAAGAGGAAATTGATAGTATGATTCATGCCAAATTCATCACTCCCATTGTTTAATTTGAATGGGTTAGTCCCATGGTGATTAGTATCAAAAAAATATGTATGCATCTGTATTTGTGTAGACTATCGAGTGCTCAATGCATCTTATGTGATAGATCCCTTTCCAATGCCATTCTTAGAGGAAATCCTTGAAGGTGTTTCTAGTTGTGAAGTGTAATACTTTATAGATGGATTCTCATAATACCATCAGGTCCAAATAGCTAAGGAATACCAACCTAAGACAACCATCACCATAGAATTGGGATCATATGCCTATATTGTTATGCCCTTTGGATTGAAAAATGCCCTAGTAGTGTTTTCACGAATAACAATTGAAGCCTATAAGGACTTCATCCTTAAATTATTCCAAGTCTATTTAAATGATTAGATAGTATATGGTTTGGTCAAGGAGCATTGTGCTAATCTTAGACTCATGCTTGAGTGCTATTAGGTAATACAAATCTCCTTAAACTTGAATAAGTGTGTATTCACCATGCCTTCTGGTGTGCTATTATGGCATATTATTTTTAAGGAAGGACTCTTGGTAGACTTGACTAAGGTATATATTATTCTTCACCTTCTATCACTAAAAAAATAATATGAGGTCTATGCATTTTTGGGCCATATGGGTTATTATAGAAATTTTATTGGTGGTTATGCTAAGATTGTCATGCCCCTAGAAGAACTTTTAAAGTAGAATGAGCAATTCATATGGACTTGATCTTGTAAGAAAGCATTTTAAATACTCAAGGAAAAGTTCGTCACTGCTCCTATTATGTAATTCCCTGATTAGACAAAGTCATTTCATGTCCATGTTGATGCATCTGGCATGGCCATTGGCATGACTCTTACACAACTAGGTGAAGGTCACCTAGATCACCTAATTTACTTTGCCAGTAGGAAGCTAAGAACATATAAAATAAACTATACCACTATGAATCATGAAGCTTTGTCTATGGTTTATGCTTTGTAAAAGTTTAGGTAGTACCTTATAGCCACTCCTTTTATTTTTAAAAAAAATCATGAGGCTTTGAAGTACCTTGTCAATAAACCCATATTGCATGGATGGATTTATCTCTGGATTGTATTGTTTTATAAAATCTATTTTTTAGTTATGGTGAGACCTAGAAAGGCCAACTATGGACTTAACCACCTATCTCAGATCAAGAATGAAAAACCACCGCACACAATAGAGGATGATCTTCTTGATGTACAACTCTTTCATGTAACATGGGTGTCTAAAGGAATTGAAGATATTGTAACATTTTTGACCATTGGATCCATGCCTAAACTCACCTCATAGGAAAAAAACAATTTATGATTCATATTACAACCTTTTAGCTCATAATACATGATCTTTATAAAATGGACCGTGATGAAGTCCTTCAACATTGCATAATGTAACATGAGCACCTCAAGGTACTTTGATAATTTCATGAGGGTATTTTTAGAGGGAACTATGCTAAATAAGTTACCACATGAAATATTTTTCTAACTGGACTATGGTGGCCAATTCTATTCCAAGATGCTAAAGCATATGTTAGGAAATGTGACATTTGTTAGTGTGTAAGAAAACCTAATCGAAGAGATGTTATACCTTTATGACCCATCCCTTATCAAGAACCCTTTGAAAAGTGGGCTATTTATTTTTTTGTTCCCATCACTCCAATGGGACAATGAATGGGTTCATGATATATTATTATAGCAACTGATTACCTTACATGATAGGCTAAAGCTATACTATTAAAAGATTGTACTATTGCTACTAGTACCTAGTTCATTTAGGAGAACATAATAACTTAGTATGGATGTCCTTTGAGTTTCACTAGTGATCATGGCACCTAATTTTTGAATGAAATAATTCATATCTTGTTGGATGAGTTCATGATCGTGCACCATAAAATAACACCTTATCACCCATAAGCCAATGGAATTGTTAAGGCTTTCAATAAGATCCTAGGTACTACTTTAACTAAAATCTATAATGTTTATTGCATTGATTGGGATGATAGGGTATATATAGTACTATGGGCTTACCAAACTACCATAAGTGCCTCAATAAGAGCACACCATTCAACTTGGTACATGGTAAGGAAGGAGTGATTCTAATAGAGTTCTTGGTGCCATCCCTCCATATCATGCATGTATGATAATTGATTATGATGCATACTTGAAAGTAGACTAACACTTTAATACAATTAGATGAGACCTGGTTCCTCACTCATTAGAGCCAAGATGTAGAGAAATGCAAATAAAAAGCATTGCATGATCACTGTATAAAGAACAATATCTTTTCCCTAGGAATGAAGGTCTTGTTTTATGACTCTAAGTTTTCACACCACCCTAGAAAGTTTTGCATCTATTGGGATGACTTATTTATAATACATAGCATTTTACCTACCAGATCATGTTGGTTACAAAGGATGAATGGCCAGTTCCTCTCAAGGCACTATAATGGAAGTTGGATTGGACTGTACTTCACTTTAGAATAGCAAAAGTTTTGTAATCAATAAGGCTTATGTCATTTAGTTCAGGATTTACTGCTTTCAATAGAAGCACTACCTTTATTACATGCCATTTTCCCCTTTTTGTAATTTTACTTTCTAAGTTTTTGTTCTTTTCATGGAGAATCATGACATGTTTTAGTGTGGGGTAAGAACTCAGTTTCAAAAAGGAAAAATTGAAAAGCACACAATTCACTTAAGTGTGAAAGTTACTTAGGTTTGAAAGTTATTAAGGGCATATAAGGTTTTAAAGTGCTTGAGTCATTTAAGGCATGAAGGGGTAAGGTTATCACCATAAGTTATAAATTTAAAAGAAACAACTGTCTCTCACTTCACAAAAAGTGTAAGACATAGTTATCATCCACTTCAAAGAAAAGTGTGAGATGGGATGTGCCATAAATGTGATGAGGTTAGTTATGGAAAGATGCATGCCAATGACATGACGGGATAAACCATTAAGGCATTAATTGAAAAAATGCAAAGATATAAACATGACAACCATTATAAGGCCTACATTAAATGCCATAAAATGATGGGTGATGGAGGGGCATTAATAATGATAAACACCCTTTGAATCCTATGAATAGACAAGTTAAATGCATTTCACACTTTAGTTTGAATTACTAGAGCTAAGATCAAGCATTTACCAAAACCAAGAGCAAGCAACCACTAGAGATAAGATAATTAATTCCTAAGAAAAGCAAAGAGTTTCACATCCTTAGAAATTCATGAAGGTCATTACCAAGTTGAGAAGAGATATTCCAACTCTGGTTCAGTGGGAAAATCTTTAAGTTTTGAGAGTTTTAGGTTGTAGGTCTACCATTAATGGGTGCTTAAGCTTAAAAAGTTAAAGCATCATTCTAAAAACACATATTCCTTTGGAAATGTTGGATGGCTACACATTAACCTTTGGGATCTTAGAAGGGTAATGTGGCCTAAGAAGAAGGCCAAAAGACTTGAAAAATTGCCAATGATACCTAAATAGGAAGAGGTGAGTGAAAGAGGTTGGGTCACAATTAAAAAAGAGACACCAGAAGAACAATTTTAGAGCATGAAATTATAAGATGAATAATGTGTAGAAGAAAAGAAGGAAAGAATGTTATAGAAAGGAAATCAAGCACAAACATCTATGGCATAGAAGACCCAAGTGTCCCCACCCCCATCCTTATTTCTTGAAGAGATGCAATATTTAGATTTGGTGTTACAAATATAAAATTGGGTTTATAAGGTCTCAAATTGTACCATTTTTTACTACAATTATCACCAACCTAGGAATGAGGTTGAGCTTTATAATGATTATTGAGTATAGACCACCAATACCAAGAACCAACTAGTATATGACCTTACCTTTTTAAACCAGATGGACACTTCAGGATTGTTGTAGCTCTTCAAATTACCATATTTTGGTAATCTCATGGAGGTGGTATAATTCCTCCTTTCACATGTCCATGAGGACTACATCTACTTCACTAGGAAAAACATGAAGATTATCATAGAAAAAATCATCAAGATCATGGGGCTACAATGCTCAAGACTAAGTGTATTTGATTACTTAGCTGATATTGAGGAAATACAAAAGACTACCACAGTGTTGATATATCAAAAGTAGGGGCATGCTTTGCACATAAAAAACCTATAATATACTTCCCTTCAAGTTTTAGCATGAATAATATTGACCAAGATTAGAGGGATTGATTGATGGAAAGAGGTGGAGATGGTGCACCTCTACCTCACTCATCAAGTCTTACAAGGGATAAAGTATAATTAGGCCATGTAATTCACCCAAAAGATTATCTAAGATGTGGAGAGAGCTCATTAGGAGCCTAAGTACAATTTTACATGGGGGAAAATACTCCTTTTATTAGTTTTTGATGAAATTTGGGTACTAGATTATATTTTTAGAGTGCTAAAGTGGGTGTACCCTTCAACACATATGTCCCCTACTGAGTGCTACAAGGTGTTCACCTACCCTAGACACATCACCTCATATTATAAGATTAAGATGAAGTATTGGTTAAATGGGATGAAAGTGGTGTTTAGGGATGAGAGGTGCATCCCCAAGGACTTATCCCCTTGGCTATAAGACAAGCTCAATTTTTAATAAAGCAAGACTTCTCCCTTGAAAAAATTCAAATGAATCCCTTAGGAGATATTTTAGCATGGCTTAATCTACCTTATGCCTTCTCCATATAGTACTTCATATAATCTATCAATTGGATATATGATGTGTAACCCATCATTTTTTAGCCTAAGAGGATAGACATAGAGATTCAAACTCTTTTAAAGCTATATGTGTATCTAGGTAAGATGGCCTACATGGAGAGAATGGAAACATACTTGATTGACATCCAAGTCAAGTAGACTTTAGTCGAGGAGAAAATTCACAAGTTATTTTACATGTTACACCCATGAAAGAATCCAAAGGGTGGAGACCCTAAGGAAAATCTCCCTCCAGTGCTACCTTCAAGGAAGAAGAAGTGACTAGATGTGGGTGCAAATGCAAGTGTGAAATAAGCCCCCCCCCAAAAAAAAATAAAATAAAAGACTATAGAGGTGCAAACCTCTAGACCCACATCTTTCTATCCCTTCATGCTACCTCCACCTCCACCTCACCCTTCACTTTCCCCAAGTTCATTCCTATCTCCTCTTCACACTTCTCCATATCCTCCATGCTCTACTCCTTCAAACTCTTTGATTCCACAACCTTCATCTCCTTAGCCTACTCCTCCTCTTTCTCCACCACCTTCTCCACCTCCACCTTCTCCACCTCCACCTTATCCACCCCCACCTTCTCCACCTCCACCATATCCTACAAGCACTACTATAAGAGCCACCCACCAGCAACCCCTAAAGAAAGCACCCCAGCCAAATGTTCTTAAGGTACAGATTTATAGCTTGGGTTCAAATTTTGAAAGAACTACTCCCTAGTGTAGGAGGAACATGTCACCTCTGATGACTCCTTGATTGATATTAGATCACCATATAATGAGGGTTATGGTGAAGAAAACATCAAGATGGATGTGGATGGACATGAGGAGGTTGAATTTTAATGAGACCCAAATAATAGGAAGGGATCGACTGAGACTTCTAAGGGACATGATGGAGGTGCCACTGGTAATACATGTGAATATTATCAGTTTGGCATGTAGGAAAATATACTCTATCTTTGGCCTTAGTTCAACCCCAAGGAGGTAACTCTCAAAATGAATAATTAAGTGTCCTTATTACTTGACATATATAATTAAGAGCATGATTTTAAACTCCTATAGGATAGCCTTTCTTTAGGTCAAGATGATCTGGTGCTATCAAAACCATTATGGGTAGATCCCTAAAAGATATCCCATACTAGAAAGTGATATATTTTAAAAGTTAGTCATGGAAATAAAGCACCAAAATATTATATTATATTATGATGTGCACATGACTAAATGGAAATATTCTATAGTTATAGGCATGCATAATAAATTACTTGCAGAGAAATACACGCTTGCTGAGGAAGTGGCCTCAATGAAACAAAAGCTTCAAGAGGCCACATAGGAAAAAGTAAGGGTCTTAACCATTTGTAAAACAATTTTTAAGGAAGATATAGTGCTATAAGAGGATGTACCTCTTGATGGGGATGCCATAGGAAAATTGGAAACCTTGGTGGAACTCTTGATTAAGAAACTCAAGGAGTGACCTGTACCAAGAGATGAGGGATTAAAATTAAATGAATAGTTCACCACATCCATTAACACCTAAAAGCATACTTTAGAGAGATTTGGGGAAGTTATCCCCATCTTGGATGGCATTTTTTCATGGCTCGTATACCCTAATAAATTTTTAGAGGCTTGGATCCAAGCTAAAGAGGACCTGAGGAAGCACTTGGTTGATGTTACACTTTTAATAAAAGACCACATCAAGTGTGCCAAATCATTTATAGATGTAGATATGATGGAGGATGACATTAATAAAAACCATCAATAGCTAAATTCAAGTTTCTCATCCCTCTAAAGATAGGTTGATAAGGAGGTCTCTACACTTGAAGACATCTAGAAGGATGCTATCATATCCCTAGAAGAATAGATTAAGAAGACCATCGAGAATCCAACCCAACTTGAGGAGATAAAATCATCAAAGGAAGCCATAAAAGGAATAAATATAAAGGTTCTTGAGGCATTATCCCATTGGGACAATCTAAAGAAGGAACTTGAGTTGATGGGGCCTAAATTTTTAGAGGAAGATGGTGTGGCTTAGTTTAGGATGGACTACGAGCATAGTGTGGGGTGATGGTGGACCCTAAGTTTTGATTAAGTGTTTTCCTATTTTGGCATGAGACTGACATGGTGTGGAAGTACCTTGGCATATGAGGACCATGGTACATAACTGACAGATGAAAAATCACCATAGCACAAAACTTACTAGGCATAAAAGGAAAATATCATGGAAGGACCAACATGAGAGAACCCAATCAGAGGAAAACAAGTCACGAGGAACTTGAGAACATAGGACTTGGAATGGATGTGGAAGACTAGGGGATCACATGGGAAGAAGGATGTAGTTGGAATAATGGTTCAAATGGGATACTCTAACCTTATTGATAGGAGGTCTTACACCAGCCCACAAAGAAAGGAACACATATCTACTGAGATATAACATAGAGTGAGAATCTAGGGGGCATAAAGGCTCAAATCTTGAGGAAGAACTATTTATTAAGTGACATGGCTCTTATTCTATTAAGAGTTCATTGGACACCTATACATGCCATTAATGATTGTAAACACTTGGTCAGGGAAAAATAAGTATAAATACCCATGTTGTAAAGAATTATAAAAAAGATAGAGAGACATAGGAATTTTGCAGTGTTATGGTGGAAAATCTAAAGCTTAATATATGATAGCATGTTGTATCAACTTGTGTTACTATCAGTGATGGTGTAAACTATTGTTTAAACTCTTTATGTGAAAGAAACCTAATATTTTATTTTATAAAGTACTTAATGCTAAGTAAGAATATGACTATAATCTACGTGATAATGTTAATCAAATCTAGAAATTATAAGATTAAAGTAGTAAGGTTATGCTCTTACATAATATTTGCTTAATTAATGAATATGAATAAGTTATCCAAACTATGTTATAATACCTATAGGAACCAATCTTTTGCCATGCACTTTGGGTGAGTGCATAAGACCTAGGTCTTGCGTGAAAGGGCTAGTGCACTAGCACATTGGGTTAAAATTCAGTGCTAGAGCTAGACTTAACCAAAATAATCAAACATCTCTTATTTATTTTGTAACTATTACTTTTTTAATTTTCCTTGATTTTGGTTGAGTTTTGGGAGTAATGTGTAGTTGATCTTCTCTCTTGACTTATATGATTCATTATTATGCTATTTTTTAAAGCTTTCTAGGGCTTCCCTCTAGAGTTGTGAATCCACCCTCATCTAAATATTAAAATCATATTTTTTCCACAAAATATGTCAATAATACTATTTATAACCATATACTTGTTACCTATGAGGCTAAGATGCTACTCTAATAAATCTTTATGTACCAAATGTTCCATGCAACTATAATTTATTTCCATGTTCCAGTTATTAGTGGTGGCCACAAATTCATCCTCAACCCATCCATAAGGTGGAAGAGTGACATATTCAATAATTTAATGTGTTTTTTATGGTGCCAAGGGAAGTTAATTGTTAAAAAAATCTTCTAGATGATTTCCTTTGATGACATATCCATATTCAATACTTATTATTGAGTCATGTTCATAATCTACATATTTAAGGGTTTGGGCATAAGTGTGATCAATTAGATCCAAATTCTTTATATCCTTTTTATAACTAGATGGTGGTAGCTTGTATTCAAATCCAAATAACCTATAGAATATCTTTGGTATAATATATCTACAAATAAGACAAGCTCTTCTCATAGTAAAATTATATACTAGACAATTTAAATGAAATACATGGTTGTACCCTAACATGTACATGTTGATAGAATCAAAACATATATTGTACACATTAAACCAACAAATATTTGACACTCAACACCAAAAAATCATATAAATTTACATATAAGAGTTGACATAATAAAAGAATAATTTTCACATAAAGGAGTTGACACTCCAAAATCTTCAGTGAGAAAAATGATTGTACATAATATATTACAATTAAATAAATACATTTAAATTTTGTAATTCATGTTATAATTATTAACCCCAAATATATATATTTTGTTAAAAAATCATTTATTTATTATATTGGATAAAAATAAATATGATAAAAATACAATAATTGTAAAAAATCAGAGCCCCAAAGGGCAATAGTCAACATGCAATCAAATACTTAACAAGTTGATAAACATAACACAAAATAAAAACAAGTCACTTATTCTATATGTAATTACTATCTAATTATAATTTTTTTTCATCTGTTTCTACTCCCCATCGTTATTTCTTGAAACTATTATAGAGTACCATGATTTAATGATGTTTCATTCACATATCCTAGATATGATACTATTAACAATATAATACATGGAGGGAAAACTTGGAAACCTATTAGCATTAGAGCCAAAATCATAAATTTGTGATCTTCTGTAGTCATGTAGTTATTTTTAAATTTAAATGGTCTAATAATTCAACTTTGTCTTATAGTTTCAAATCTTGAATTGTCAGAGCATTGTCTTAGTTTAGTGGAAAACCTATAATTATTACAAGCATAAAAAAAAATTGGGGCATGGGTACCTCCTTATGTTCTTGGGATGTTTAATATATTTGTATCATTATAAAAATATTTATCCTCATCATTTAATGTCCATGGTACTCTTATATGTCCTTATTTGGTAAATTATTGGCATAAACCAACAAAGCAATATAATTCATTCGGTAGGTTTTATCTACATAATGAATATGATTGAGTTGATAGGAAATGGGTTGCTTAACAATACAAGTGATAGCTATTCCCACACCCAAAATTAAATTACCCATATGATTAAAATTTCATTATACAATAAATATCATTGTAATAGTCTTATAGACTCAAACTATAACTAATATTCACAAAATTTTAAATTAAAAAAAATTACTTTATCATAAAATAAAAACTAAAAATAACTAAGGGTAGACTGAATTTACTTACATAAACATTAGAAAATATCCTATATCAATGGGTGCCTTTTTAAGTGCAACTATATGGAGGGTTATTTGGATCAATTATCATATTATCTTTCCATTTTATAAAATAAACTAGTTATCTTCCCATCAAGTCAAACTGATGCTCTACAACCCTCAATCTTAACTTCCACTAAGTGTTCTCATTTTTCATGTCTAACTAAGGAAAAATATAAGCCATAGTGGAATGATTTGAGAGATGTTTTATGAGGTATAATATTTTTATATCCCATGTCATCTCCAACTTGATCCTCAACTCTTACAACTCACTTGTCATGTCACATGATCCTTCACCATGCTTTGATGCCTCACCATCCTCTACCTTAAGATGATAAAATTTAAGGAATTGAAATAATCATGCACATCACTTTTTTCCAAAACCTTTATTTTTATTTGGTAAATTGGGTTGCTCATGTATCCTCCCACATTTCCTTGACCCAAAAGGACTAATTAGTAGTTAACTAGCTTTTTTAGCATCATCTCATCATGTAGTTACACAGAAAAATAGGGTATTTGCTTATGATTAAAAGCATATCCATATGTCTGATAATATTTAATTAATGTTAAGCATTGGATTTATTTTTTTATGTATTTATTATTAAAATAATTCCTATTTTCATTCTTTTCAAATTCCCATACTTAGGGAAAGCATATCCTTTCAATTATATAGTAAAATTTGTAACCTTCTCTCTATTAAAGTCTACTTTGTAAATGGGAAAAGGATTTGCACACTCTAAATATAAGAATCAAACTAAAGAAATCATCCCATATTTAAATTTCATCATTTCTTAAATCAAACTGAATGGAATCAAAAGACTAATTTAATTTAAAATTATTCCCATCTTTCTTTAGGTCATCCTTTAGGTATTTATAATTTTTTCTCAACAAATGCACTAGACTTTACTTATCATAATCAAGATTGATGGTACATTGTTTACCATCCTCATAATAAAGTTTTATATTTTTCATATCATTTTTTAATACTAGTTCCCTTTCCTCTCCTTTCTATTTGTCACCAATGAGGAGAGCTTTTTGGGAGCTCCCTAGACACATGGCTTGAATCATATTCGTGATGGATTCACCATAATATCCTAGTTCAATAACAACTTAATTTCCAATATTTTTAGCCACATTGAAAGCATCCATCATGTACCTACTCTATTCTCAACCATAAATAATCTCTAAAATTATAACTTGCAAAAAATTCCTCCAATTTCAACCCACAAAAAAAATATCCCTTTGATTTTTAATCTAAAGAAAAATCCTGTAATTTATAACTTGAAAAAATCCATGTTTTATAACCACCACAAGCCCTCCTCTTCCAAACTAGAGTGTTTAAAATATATTCTCTAATTTTAGCTCTCAAAAAATTAACAATAAATTAAAAATAAAGGCTTGAAAAACCCTCTAATTTATTTAAAATATATAGTTATGTCTTGATTTAACATTATCAAGAACGACATAAAAAATCTGACCTAGTATCAGTGCTAAAAATAAAAAATGTAAAGATATGTAGCCATTTTTCATACACATGATTAAAATTTATAAAATATACACTATCTTTTAAAATGATAGGGCCTTCTAAAATTTTTATGGTGTATCAGGTTTCTTAAATTATCATTAGGGTCTCCATGAACAGTTATGAATTATTATGCAATATCTCTAAATAATCATGGGGTGTCCACATTTAGTCATGGGGTGTTTAAAAATGACTATAGGGTATCCATGTCAGGTTATAGGATTTTTAGGAATGATCATGTGGTCTCTATAAAGGGTCATGGGTTAGATAAGTTGATCACTTTGATTTTTTGTGGAGTGGTAGTTCAAATAAGGTGTAATCAGGGGATGTAATTTGATAGTTAAACTTTTTTGTCATGATTTTTTTAATGATTATTATTTGTTCAATATTTCCTTTCAAATTATAGTGTGATTAATTGTAGAAGAGGAGAACATTAAAGAGGTTATATATTTATCATAATTATTTATAATTTTTTAAAGGTTGCTTATAATTATGTCTTGTATGTCATATAATATACCAAAAGTTTGATAGTATTTTATAACTAAAAAGTGTAAATATGGTCATACATCCATAGAATTTATGTCTTAGATATTTTAATTTTTTGTTTAAAATTAAGGTTCAAATTCCACTCCAAAGACTCTAATCCTACATATTTTCATTATCATTTCTCTTGAATCCAATAACTATACATGATATGAAAATCATTTCAATTCTAGTCACTCCCAAATTCCAAAATGAAAAAGTTCCAAATTATAAAAATTATAGTTATTAATAATAATATAATTCCAAAGTTTTAAGTTCCATTCAATTCCAAGTTAAAAAAATATTCAACCAATTTTGTTCTATTTTGGATATTGATATTATCATCTTGTCTTGTATTACTAACATGAGTATAAGCGTAATTAGTTTTAAAATTATCCTCAACATATTTTCCTCATGTCATCATGCTCATACTCCCAATATCCTTGATGCATATGATAGGTTATCACATCAAAATATGAGGAAAATTTTTGCAGTGTATGTGCATTTACATAAAAGTAAAGAAGATGCATATAAGTTTAAACTAAACATCTATGTGTAAATCATAAATCTACATACAAGTGATGGTTGAACATATGCATATAAGTAAGAAATTCACATATAAGTGATGGATATGTATCCACATATAAGCAAGGGAATCTATATAAAATAAGAGGATGTGCATCTGCATATAAATAAAGGAAGCTACATATAAATTGACTATCATCCACATATAAGTAGAGAAATTGTAAATAAGATCCAATAACCAAGAATGATAGTTAATGGCTAGAGTTTGTCTATAAAAAAATATCATAGTAAAAAAACAAAAACATGATTATCCTCTGAAATAAAAACTCATAACTCATTTGGTTGATATTAAATTTGAAACCACATTGTTATGATTTAGCATTTTTTAAAGAAAATTTAAAACTATGCTTGATTTTATATTAAATTTTAGTTATTTCTTTTCACTCCTTGATTTATTATTTTTTCTCTCAAGGACCCATTGATTGTTTGATTTTTTTTATTTTTTCCCTATATGTTAATTAAATATCAACCAAGTGTTATCACTTATATTTTCACCCCTTGAGGAGATGCCTATATCTCCTCATCCAAGCAACACAACAGAGACATCCCACTTGATGTGGGTAAACAATTTTGTAAGATGAATCTCTAGAAAGGCTAGTTCCCTTGATGCACTCTTTGAAAAAATATCTTACCTATCAAATTTGCATAATAAGGTTTAAGAAGACAAACTAAGAAAACTAAAGGTGATGCACTAGTATTGAATTTCCTCCTATTGAC
The DNA here is from genome assembly GCA_037957365.1 of Torreya grandis. Classification (NCBI taxonomy): domain Eukaryota; kingdom Viridiplantae; phylum Streptophyta; class Pinopsida; order Cupressales; family Taxaceae; genus Torreya; species Torreya grandis. The sequence goes on from JARHVA010008155.1 coordinate 339,680, forward strand.
TGAAATTATATTACTTAGAGATAAACAAAACTTCTTTCACACAAAACTCATAACTTAAGATGGATTGTCACATCAATGTTTCATATGATAGGTTCAAGAGGTACTTTGATGATTAGGAGGGTAATGGATAATTAATTTATGGAGTATAGTAATGAACCACTTATAAAACACACACACACTTAAAATAAAACACTAAAAAAGACCTGTAATATTTACACTTCTGCACATTTGGTGAACAATCAAGGATAACATGCTAGAAAAGATGATCTTCTACTAGACAAGACCAACAAGATTGAAATAAAACTCAATTTTAAAACATTTAAATAGGAAAATTCACTTGTTTTATTACTTCAAGAGACATTCAAGTACAAAATTCCCTAGGGTTTCACCATCAACCAATAGAGACTGTTAAAAAGAGACAAAAAGGTCAATATTTATAAGATTTGGGAGAGGGGTGAGACAAGGGAAGTCCAAAGGTCACTTTGACACCTATAAAGTTGATAAATGAGGTTAAATTTACATGAAAAATATATTTTATACTAACCATGCAATTTTATGAGGTCTAAATGTCCATACAAGTCATGAAACTTATGAAAAATGGCATTAAACTCTTCATTCTAGCTCAAAAAACTACCTTTATCATTTAGACCTATTTGAATGTTCCATAAATGACTATGGATAGGTATGATGATTTGTATGAGAGGTAAGGATTTCAAGCATGCCTCTCCATCCATTAATTTTAGTCTTACTCAATTGGAAGCTCTTAGAAGGAAGCCATTACTACATGTAGTCTAAAAAATCCTCTTTTCTGCCACCCCTCACACTTGGCCTCAATATTATCATAAATTTTACATTAAAATCCATGGAAGTGAGTGGATGAAACTTGGAGATACCCTCCATGGCCTTAAACTATTTAGGTTTACCTTAAAAGGACATCCACTTGAGGTTTTCACACTTCTCACCCTTATGTTCACTATGCTAATTTTGCTAGGCTAAGATGAGAGCTATAGTTTGGACACTTAGGAGTTTTTTTATTGGAATAAAGTGACAATATGGAGTTATTAAAAGTATATATATTTACTCCAAACTTTATTTCATCTCATAAAACCTCCTAAATCTTGTAAAACACACAAAATGGTAAAAAAACATTATTTTTCCCCTTGTTCGTACAATTCTGTACAACTCAAAAGCATGGGAGGAAGCCTAAGTGATTAATTTACAAGTTAAAATATATTTAATGGTAAAAATATGTCATATTGATATCTCTCCAAGCTTGTTTTCTCCATTAGATCTTGACTAAGGGTTTAGTAGGGTTTTAGGTAGTTTTTAGTCTTAAGCATTGTTCATAAAGTTCTGACATTTAAATTGCCAAAATGTTCCACAAACCTCATGTTGAGAGACCATAATAACCCCTACAAACTCCTTTTTTTCCAATGCAAACTCTCTGAGGAGATATGAACACTTGAAGTCACCCCATCGAGCTTGTTTGTGCCTTTCTTGCATGTTTGAACTCTTTCTACGCTAAAATTAGCTTTCCTATAGGTTCATTTTCATAATAAAATTTTAAACATGTCTAATTACATCTCCCTAACATTTTATAATCATTTGGATATCTCATAAAGAGTTATAAATGAAGGTAGACCCCCAATTGGTTCTAAGTCCCTTGAAGGCCTAAAGGGTTTAGCATGTAGCTTGAAAGTTTGAGATACTTGAACTGATATATCATGGTTGGATTCATATAAAATGATTATTCATGCTTCATTAAATTTTTTAATATCACCACACAACCTTCCAAGCACTCCTCTTCTTCTTTTTCCCTCATTCACCAACTAGGCCTAGTGAAAGCTTACCTAGTTGGACTGAGTGCAAGGGTATTTTGGTCATATTGAAAGGTATAAGCTTGAATTAGTGATTCCATATCATATAATTTCCTTTTATAAACCTCATAATATGTTTTTTTATGTTCCCAAAGCTCCATATTAATCCCTTTGCCCATTTTGTACTCACTAGCTTGCTTTGCTAAAACCTGATTTTTCTAGACTGTATAACCTCTGAGATAAAACAACGAGGTATATCCCTCATCCCTAAGGAAAAGTGCATATTTTTAGATATTTTAAAGATATTGATGATGATTTTTACCAAATTATTTATCTTTAATCTTTGATTTAGGTTCCTAAATAGCTCAAAATTCCCAAAAAAGGACTCTAAAAAACTTATTTTCTTGCATTTTCCTCAAATCCACTTAAAAGTGATCTCTCCATGATATAAAAATTATCATAGGATTATTAAAAAATTTATCCATATAAAATTAATGCTACTAAATCTTGGAATTTACCCCAAAACATTCCTCCTCTTTAAATTCCTCATATTCATCTATTGAGCAAAGAGGTTTCCTAGCTCATTATATGGACTGATGACTTTTGACCAAGTAAGGAAGGTAGATGATCATCTTGGTAGTGTCTTTGTCTTGTGAAAAAAAAAATAATTATCATGAACCAATTTTCATTTATTTTAACCTAACCATCTTCTTCTCCCTAAACAAGCTCATCTCCTACCTTACCTTCACCAAGATTATACCCTGTTGTAGGTGTATACAAGGTTCTAAGAGGTTTGAGTAGGCCTTCTCCATTATTTTTAATTCATGATCCTCATATAGGTTTTCAACTACTTTTATCATCATTCCAACCTCCCATTTTATTTTCATATGCATGCTTGGTTATAACTGAGTCCTTCATTATCCGCTGACTAAGACACCCTACCTTTGACCCTTGTAGGTGCATATTAGCTCATTTGGACCTTTATTGTGATGTGTGAGGGTCTAAATAGACTATTAAAACTATAATTAAATTAATTACAACTAATTTGTCACTCTAAATCTACCAAACACCTCACATAGGCCTTGTTTTTCAACTTGATGGACTGTTGACTATGTTTCCTATTTGGAATAGGCACCTGTAGGTGCACTTGTATATTTTAGGTCTAAAAACATTGTACAAGACACTCTTGAGATTTTAAATGTAATTTGACAATAAAATAAGTCATATACACCATTATTATAACCTTAATATGTACTTGAACTTCTCCATTGATTCCTTCCCTACTAGACTGAGACACCTTGGCCTTAGACCCTACTGTAGGTATGTACTAGCTCCTTGAGACTTGATTGTGATGTTTTAAAACCTCATTTTAATTCCTTGAGGTCAAAAATTATCTAAATTCATATTTTATTCAACTTGGTATGGTCAAAACACTATCAAAATACATTTCTCAAGTCACTATTTGTTTATCTTACTATAGGTTTCCTTTTTTTCATCTAGATAGACGCCTATAAGCACTCATTAGATTGAAAAGGCATGAATCAAACTTATAGTGATAGTCTCCATGCCATTTTTCATATCATTTAACCAATTTAATCATCTTATTCATGAGTTAATGTCTTATTTTCTCCTATGATGTCAAATTTGATTCAAGCTTTCAAACTTGTAGGTATTATTGCAAAATTTCAATGTCTTTTAAGGCAACATTGAGGTATTCAACCTCTACCTTGGATTGACCTTCTCACTCCCATATTTGGTAAAGTTATTATATACAATATATTATACATGATTTACCTCTTTATATACTTTTAAATCATTGGGAAACATGTTATGAGAGGTCCATAAAAACCCCCTGGAACTCTATTTTAACATTTTAGGGAAAGTTTCCAAGAATTTAATCTCTTGCTTCACCATAGTAATCTACATCTTATTTTGCCTCATTGAAACTTCAAAAAGTGTACAAGGGTCAAGCCAAATGTTATAATACAAAATTAGGATTCTTTTATGTTTCAAATATTCACACAAGAATCATCAAGGCTCTACTCATACACCTGTAGATGAACATCTCAAACACAGGTAGTAAAATTTCTCTAATTGTCATAGAATGAGCAGTATGCATTGTCATTTGATTTATATGGTCTATGACCTCCCTCAATACCTTAAAATTAAATTTTCACATTTCAAAAATATTGGAACTAATACTAAGGCTCTAATGATGTCATCATGAGATGCTTGTATGTGAAAATGAGTTGAATGCAGACAATGAATTTGGAAAAGAGCAACAAGGTGGACAAAAGCCCTCATGGGAAGATCAAAGATATTTTAAAACTTCCAAATGTATGATTAAAAATAATTACATCTTGTTAAAATATTTAAACATTACTTTCAATGTGAAAATCACTTGCATATATATGGAATAGAGTAAGTAGAGGCATCTCATGACTGTTTTAACATGGTAAATGAGCTTGTGACCACACTTTGACCTTTTCCAAACATATAAATTAAAAATTTCCAAATATTTATGGCTTGGAAAACTAATATACCCTTATTACCATTCCATGAACAAGTTGAACAAGATTATACAAGTGAGTACAAGTGAAGTTAAGTATGAAGTTGACTATGAGAGATGGCATGGCTACAAGCATTCTAAAAGATGATATGATTAATCCAAAACTTGTAAGGATGTGGTAATATGACCATGAGATATATGTAACATCATTTAAAAACTACATGAGGCCCCTACAAGAGAACAAAACTCTACAAACAAGAACTTTGACTAAGACTACACATGGTGGCACCTTCCTATAGCATGGAATGACGTTCTCATTAATACATAATAAAAAATGAAAATAAGAATGGAGAAAATATAATAAGGTATCCAACATCCTTTGGAGTCAACATCACTAACCGGTTCATACGTATTTGACCAAAATGGAGCAAAACCTATAGGGTGCATGAAATAACTAGCATAAAAGTATAGTTAGCTTGTAAATGATGGTTCATAAAGAAAAATTGACCAATAATTGAAATATTTATATGTAAATTAATTTATTTGAGTGTAAAATCACCTTTTAGAATCATTTTTCTTGAAACCTCTTGAGTTGTCCATACTAAGCAAAAACCTGTAGGTCACTTTTGTATGTCTAAAAATGCAAAAAAGAAGTAGAACACTTTTGGATATAAAATGGAAATTAAATAGAAAACCAAACATATATATGAGTTTTAGAAAGGTTTATAGGCCTTACATGATATTTTTTCATGTGGAAAACTTCCTTATGGGTCATAGAAGTACCAAATGTTCATTTTTTTAGTTAGATTCTTGAATTTCAGTTAAACCACCTATAAGATTCTGATGTAACTGACATCCTTGATAGTTAAAATAACTTATTTCATTCTTAAAATGAATAAAAATATACTTGGGAATGATGCCACTTGCATTAATGACCCTTAAAAACACATTAAATGACCCAAAATGATAAATAAGCTAATGAAACCATGACTAAGGCTAGCAATGCATTAAATAACATCAGTTGAACCATAATATATCCTATGAAAAAATTTTAGACCCCTAAGCATCTATAAAACCAAGTTTTTTACTTATAGGGATCTAAGTTTTACCTAAATTCAAACTTGGTCAACACCAAGAAAATATGCAACAAGGGCCTCAAGGTGCTAAACTGTTGGTGCACTCATCCAAAAAATTTAAGTCATCAAATATTCATTTTATATGTATGCATGGTAATGGAAACTTATTTAATTAAATGATACTTAGAGATACATGCATTATTTTTGAAGCCATGATGATCACTAGGGAATAATAAATGGGAAGATCCAAAGGTCGAGATGTAGAAAATTTGTCAAATTTTGATTGGGTTGAATTGTCTTTCATGCAAGGTAAAATAAAAAAAACTAGAGTCAAATTGTTCAACAATGGTTAGTTACATTTGATACATGGAACTATTAAAAGTGTATTGAAACCTATTTCTACAAAGTTATGCATATCTCCCAATATTTGGTAATGCTACACTACAAGGTTTGTATACAAAAAGGTGAAGAATTGAATAAAAATCTATCTTTTACATGAAATTTAATTGGGTCCCATTTTAAGGGGAATACTTGAAGAAAAATATGTTCTAAAGGATGAGGACTTTGGCATGATAATCTCTATTTTATATTTTAGGAATAAAAAGATATGGGGAATTTGAATTGAATAAATTTGTAGATAAAATGTATAATAAATACATAATTTTATCCTATGCTTTAGTGCATAAAATTGTTTAACACTTTTTATAAATAAGGATTAAATAAGAGAGTATCCTAATCAAATAAAGAGTAAGTTACTCTTTAAAAATGTGCCAATTATTTAATTTAGATTTTATAGATTTTATAGATATTCTAATAAGAAATATTGAATGTAAGCATGTACCAAATATATAAAGTAAAACAATCAATATTATAATAATACCAATATGAAGGATAAATTATACTTAGCTTATACACTGATGCACAGATGAATATTAACAAGACGTGTAAAAATAGACTATTTTAATATTCTAATCTAATCATCAAATTATGAAAATTAAATTTTTTCCATCACAAACATTTGCATTGCCTTGGGTATGTGATCATAGGAATTTGATAATAGAGAGGAGGTTAGATCAAGTGTTAGTTTTAAAAAACAATGAAATCAACACACTAACATGCTAACATATCTAAACCTAGATCTTAGGGGGAGCTTAATGAGAAAAACACAATTTAAAACCCATCTAAAATTCAAATAACAAAAATCTTTACCTTCTTGGAAACCTCCAAAGGATTTGTTTGTGATTTACTCAGCTTATGCTCAAAGGGTCTTTGATAATGGTGTTTTCTTTTCTCCTTCTCTCCTTGGCACCATTATGGCTTGTTTGATGTGGCTTATGCTTGTGATGGCTTGGATCAATATTTTGGCATTATAACACTATTGTCATGAGTCTTAGATAAAATCTTAAATTATAACTCTAAAATATCCAAGCTCTATAAATGATACCTTGATAGTGGAAAACATGAAACAGAATATGATGGAAAATTGGTATTGAGGAGAAAGGTGAATTTGGGCAACCTACGAGTAGTGATATGCTCATCCAAACTATCAAGGAGGATTTTTTTTTTTGTTTAATTACTCTATGTGGGATATGATTTGGATTAAATGGGGAATGTTGCTGGTGCTAAGGAGATATCATTGCTTATTTTACTTGTAGAATCTTGGAGCTGATTTTTATTATATCATGTGATGGTAGGCATCATGATAGAACACCATGAGGACTTGAATAACTCATGCATAAGGAATAACACATGATCCAATAATCAAGGGAAAATAATGCAATAATGATAAAAACCATGATGACATTGTTGACATATGAATATGGATGGATTCAAGAATAATGTGCAAGGAATCACCTAATGAACACACATAGAATAAATCAAGGCACAACAATAAAGAAAATAAAAAGGCAAAAAAATAAATAAAACATTAAGAAAATAAAGAGAAATAATAAATAAACAAAGGTTAATCACAATGTGAGTACAACAACACAACATAATCAATACGACAAACATTTCCAGTAAATAAGAGGAGACAACGAAACAAACAAACACAATGAGGGAAATAGAAGAAAAGGAAGGGGGTGGTTGAGCTATCTCCATATGCACTAGGCAAGTGGATGCTACCTATGTAGTTCTATGGACATAATATCTAATAAAAACTTCAGGCCAAATGTAGTTCTTCCAAGAAATGGGATAGAAGAAAATGATGATAAATAAAACATGATGAATGTGATATAAGAATATCGGAATGGACTCAAAAAATGGTGAGAGCATGGGATAAAAGACCAAAAAGGATGGGGAAACTAAATGACAAGTGGTTTCTTGTAACTTAGTGAGGGTTCCTAGAATCCTTAAGGCAAAGAAGTGGTCAATAGGCATTGTTTTGGATTTTCTAAAATAGTTTTACAAATGTTTTTGGAATTTTATATATGATTCAAATCAAGTGAGAATGTCGAGATAAAAAATGTTACAAGCTCAAAAAATAGAGAGAGTGTTTAAGCTTAAAATTACTCATAAAATGGTGAGAGTGTGACTTAGGTTTCTCACAAAATGATGAGAGCATTTAAACTTAAAATTCTCATAAAATGGTGAGAACATGGCAAAGGGTGATTGAGATAACCTCAACATGCATTGAGCACTACCTATATAGTCCTATGATGGGACCTCAAGTCACTATAGTTCCACCTTATAATAGAGGAATTTGACTAGTGTAGTAGCCAATTCAAACAAAATAGATAAAATTAGTGTAAGGGCATAGTATGGCATATGAATGAGAAGGTTGTACTTCAAGGCCTGATAAACAAGTGTTTCCCCTAATTTACCCTTAGGCCATTATAATTATGAGACAAAAACATAGGTCAATGATAATAATTTTCCCAGAGGTAGTTATAATTAGTAGGATGATCGTGGGACATTGATTTACCCAAAGGCGATTATAAAAAGGCTCACTTGGTGTAGAACAAAACAAGAAATAAAGGATGTAACTTACAAACCACTATCATATTAAGTCAAAATATGGCCTATGTCTAGAATACTTGAAATAACTACTGAATCTTGATTGAAATATCTTTGTTGAAAGTGGTTATAAAACCAATGGAATGGAATTGAGGTCAAACAGTATGGGTAGGGTGGGTGAAAACAACTTGATCGATAGAAAAGTTATGGTATAATAGAATGGTGGATAGAATGGTATGGTATAAAGAACAATGCCAATTTTATGGTATAATTGAAATAGGCCTCATAGACAATACACCAGATCACTCAAGAAAAGTAATGCTTAAGGTGTATAATGTTCATCACCTCATCAAGTCCATCCTCATTTGGTGTAGCGAGCCTGTATACTCTAGCACCATAGTTTGCAACAATGATGAAAGGACCCACCCAATTGGGTTTGAAATAGACTTTATGTTTTTTCTTATTTTTAGTATTATTTTGGTTTTATTTGAGGATAAGATCACCAAACTTAAATTTTCTATGTTTCACATGTTGATTTTAGTGGCCATAAAATTGGTTCTGGTATTCTTGTAAATTTTTTACTATAGCCAAATGTTTCTCAACAAGTAACTCTAGATATTTTAGGTGAGCTAATATATAGTCTTCATCATCCATAACATGCTTTGAAAAGATGTAAAAAGAAGGTAAATCGACCTCAATGGGAAGAATGGCCTCAATGCCATAAATAAGTGAGTATGGAGTGACTCCTGTTGGAGTATAGTGATTGGTATGGTATGCCCAGAGGGCATGGAATATTTGAAGGTGATAATCATGGTTGACATCATTGATAATATTTTTAAGGATTTTGACAATGGTTTTTTTTAGATGCTTCAGCTTAGCCATCTAATTGAGGGTAATATGCCATGGAAATTTTTTGTTTAATCTTGTACTCAACACATAATGATTTGACATCCTTATGTTTGAATGATTCACCATTATCAAATATAATGCCAGAGGGGATACCATAGTAGCAAATGAGATGGTTAAAGATGAATTTGGATTTTTTTTTTCTAATCATGTAATTGAGGGGTATAGCTTCAACCCACTTCGTGAAGTATTTATTGGTGGTAAGGATATGTTTATGGCCATTAGATGAGGTGGGGTTTATATTCCCAATGAGATTGAGGCCCTATGTATAAAATGGCCATGGTGTAAGCATTGGTTTTAGTGTCTTGGCTAGGGCATATATTAGATTGGCATGCCATTGACATTTATCACACCTTTTCACAAATATAGTTACATTTGCATCTATCATTGGCCAATAGTACCCAATACACAAGAGATTTTTAGATAGGATGGCCCTACTTATGTGGGATCCACATACTCTTTTTTGAACTTCCCATAATGCTAATGTAGATTCCACCAAAGTTAAACAATGAAGTAGAGTTCCATCAAAATTATGATAGTATAAGGTTGGTTTGAGTAAGGTATAACATGTGGCATGGTGGGCAAAGGCTTTGGATTGTTTGTGGGATAGGTATGGTGGCATTATTTGGTGATGAAGATAGGTGTAAAGGTCTAAATAAGACATAGATCTAGGACCAAAAATATCATAGATCATTGTGATAGTTAAAGGTTCATGAGCTGGCACTAATAAATTTTCAATAAGGAACTAGTATTTTTTTGTTGTGTTTGTTTGTCAAATCAAAGATACAATGGTAACCATGGCATATATTATTCTATTATTATCCCTTGATAAATTTTCAAAATGTACATCAATAATATATTATTTGAGAGTGTTGACCATGGCCTTGTATGGTACTAGCTTATCATCTTTGGTCTAAAAATGATTTTTAACCTAATTGATGGTTAACTAAGAATCACAATAAACCTAGAGATGTTATATGTTCCATTGTACTACCTATTGAATCCCTATAATGAGTGATTCATAATTGGCCATGGTGATGGTACAAGGAAAATTGATCATGGATGATTTAAGGATTAGATCCCCCCATGGTGTAATAAATAAAAAGCCTACCCCTAATCCATGTGTAGTGAATGATCCATAAAATATAGCTTCTAGTGCTGCTCTTTAATAGGTGTTTCAATGATGGTCATAATGGATTCATATGGGCATTGAAATGTATGCAGTGTTGTATCTACAAAGGGTGCTTCAAAAAGTTGATCTATAAGAACTTGCCCCTTAGTGGATTTCTAGCTAACATATTCTATCTTAAATTCATAGAGAAGCATCATTTATTTGGCCATGCATCCTTATAAATTTGTTTTGGATAATAGATACTTAAGCAGGACTATTTTTGAAATGACCATGGTCTTATTGTTCAACATGTAATGTTGTAGTTTATAAGCTATGAAGACCTTAGCTAAATAGGATTTTCAATGGGTGTATAATTGTACTCATACATGAATAGTGTACCACTTAAATAATACATGGTATACTCTTTACCATTATCATTATGTTGAGCTATAAGTTCCCCTAGGGATTTATCCATAGCTAATAAATATAATAAAAATGGCTTTCCTAGTGTTGGTGGTAATAAAATAGGTGGATTTTTAAGATAGTCCTTCAATTGATGGAAAGTGTTCTAACATTCATCATCCCAATTAAAGGTAACTCCTTTCTTCAAAAAGTGTGTAAAGGGATGGAACTTGTTGGCTAATAGAGATATGAAGTGTTTGATGGATTGTATCTTGCCCTACAAACTATTGAACAACTTTAAATTAGTTAGTGGTGGCTGTTTGTGATGAATAGTACTTTGGCTAGCTCAAATTCAATGCCTCAATGAGACATAATGAAGCCTAGAAATTTACCTAAATTAACTATAAAAACACATTTATTAGGGTTAAGGTAGACCTTGTATTTATGCAGTCTTTCAAATATCCTTCTTAGTCCTTCTAGATAATCAACCTTCATCTTTGATTTACTTAGTATGTTGTTGATTTAGTCTTTAACAATGTCATGCATCATATCATGAAATATGATGGTCATGGCTCTTTGGTATGTGGCCCTTACATTTTAAAGACCAAATGGCATAACCTAATAATAGAATGTTCCCCATAGATTAGTGAATGCTATTTTATGTTGGTCTTTTGGTGTGATTCAGATCTAATTGTAGCCTAAGAATCCATCCATTAGTGAAAGCATTTCATAACCTACTATGGAGTTGACAATCATGTCAATGTTTGGTAGAGGAAAGTCATCCTTGGGGTAGACCTTGTTTATGTCTTTGAAATTAGTGCAGATTTTGATTCCTTTTGGCTTCTTATTGACTAGTAAAATATTGGAGATCCACTTTGAGTATTAGATCGGTCGAATACATCTTGATTCCAAGAGTTTTCCAACTCTTTATTCACTAATACAATAAATAATGTATACATCTTATGCAAATTTTATTTTAAAAGATTGGCATTAGGATGTACCAAACCAAGTTATTGTCTAAGCCAAGCATGTCAGAATAGGCCCATGCAAATATATCAACAAATTCCATCAAAAGGGCTGTAAAGCCTTCATGTTCTTCCTCAGTGAGGGATGTGCCTGATTTGATCCATTTTGGGCCATCTGGAGTCCTAATGTTAACCTTTTTAGTGTCTTCCACCAAAAGAGTTAAACCATCTTCTAGAATGGTCAATAAATATTGAAACTAGCCTACAATGGTAGAGTCCTCTGTTAGGAATGGCTCTTCAAGTTTTCATAGGCATGATGAATCGGAATCCCCCGAGCGTAGGCATGGCCATGTGACAAATACCATTGGTAAATCTTGGATGATTTGATCAAAGGCTTGTTATTATTTAAGACTAAACTTAGACCCATAAGAAAGTTCATCATTGGTGTTCTCCTAAACCATGCTTGAAGAAGGTTGAACACCCCCATATAATGGTGCCTGAAATAGGTTTTCACCACTAGTCTAGCCTTTTTATTTACTATTTCCCTGGTCTAAAAGTGCCTAAAAGAGGTTTTCACTTTGGGATATGAATGTTTTATTTAATTATTTATGGCTAAGGGTGTTCACCCATTATCTAAAATAGGCTATAGTATCCAACTTGATTGAGAACCCTTCTCCCAATGGAACATTATCTCTAAGGCCTAGAAAATTGCATAAGGCCTCATCATTTTAAAGCTCATCAATTGGTCCTATTGATTCTTTTTGGTCCCAGTTATCAATTGAGGATAACATAATGGAAACAAATTATGGTGAATAACTAGTCAAAGGGTACAAATAGCATTGATATCAAATAAATTGGTATTATCTAGGTCATCAAAAAGGCTATGATAAAACTTTGCTTCACTGTTGGCATCATCATCTCTAGTCATTGGTGATGGAACTCAAGTAAAATACATGGGGTCACCCTAAGGTGGTTTAAATCCAAGTCTATAGGTTATTTTGTACTAAGTGGTAGAAATTGGCTCAAGTGGGTCTTGTTGATTTAGACCAAATCCTCTTCTTTCATAGGCATGTTTCTACATGATTTTTTTTTATATGGGATATTTGGCATTAATGTAATAATCATCTAGTTTGTCATTATACAACCATGATTTATCACCTTCAAGTGGGTCTTGTTCTTGGCCATTGGCCATTATGAAAATGATGGCTGTTGGACTATGCAATTGGCCATTGCCCTTTCTTTACCATTTCATGGAAGGTGGTTTAACTTTAGGCCTTTCAAAGGACTTGGAGTTTTATGGAAGCTTAACAATGTGGAATGTATCATGGGTCAAATATTATCATGGGTTATTAGCTAAGATAATATAATTATTAGATATTTTAGGAGCCAACATGTGTGAAAGTGAATCAAGGGTATTAGGGTCAATAAAATTGGCCTCTGGTGAGTCAAAACATATTTATTTTACCTTATCCTTATTTTCAACTAGATTCTCATGAAAATAATAGTTATAGCTTTGGTACTTAGCCTCTAAATGCTTTTAATGTTCGTATGGATGCAAATCTCCATAGATGGTGACCTCCATACCAGAATGGGGGAACTTGATACACTAGTGCAATGTAAAAAGGATTGAATGGATCTCATATATCCAAGGTCTACCAAAAATCATATTATATGACAAATCAAGGTCTAACACATGGCATAGAGTATCATGGGTCAAGGGCCCAACAATAACTGGCAAGCTGATGGTGCCCTATGATTCCCACTCTTCATTAGCATAGGCTTTGATTGTGATTATTTATGGCTAAAGATCAGATATCATATACTTGAGAAACTTAATGAGCTTTAAAGACACAATATTTAGGCCTAATCCATTATCTATGAGGATATACTACACTTTGTGATGCATTATGACAACTTTGATGAACAATGGATTATTATTTAGAGGGCCAAAGGATGACATATCTATTAACCAAATTTAACCTTGTAGGTCAAATTGGGACTCTTATAGGTAAAAATTGATCTTTATATGTTTTCAGAGTCTAATATTTTATCATAGGGTATGTTAGAGTTTATTTGATGTAATTCAATGCCTTGTTAGCCTTAGTCATGGTTTGATTAGTTTATGTCTTTTTGAGTCACTTGGTAGACATTTAGGGGTCATAAATGTAAGTGGCATAGTTTTCAAGGTGTACAAGTGTATTAGTTTTCCTTAAAATTTAAAATATGTTAGATTCCCTATCAAGAATGTTAGTCCCATCTGAAATTTATAGGTTATCTAACTGAAAATCAAGAAACTAATTAAAAAGGAGGAGTTTGGCACTTGTAAGGCCCATAAAGGAATGTGACACATGGGAGAAGGTAATTTAATATATATTGATCTTCCTTAGACTCATATCAACACTTAACATTCTTTAGAAGTGATAAAAAAAAGTTTAAAACCATTTTGGTCCTTATTTGCCCTTCTAGACACATAGAAATGATCAACAAGTTTATGATTGGTATGGCCAGTTGAGGAAGTTTTAGAATAAATTCCTTTGGTGGGTGATAATAAACTCATATATATTCATTTTCATAACAATGTTTCAAATATTGGTCAACTATGCTTTATGAATCATCTCTAACAAGTTGACTATGTTTTTTTTGCTTAGTATTTCCTTCACCATATAGGTTTTGCTCTGATTTAGATAAGTCCATACAATTTAGTGGGTGATGTTGATTATAGATGATGTTTTATCTCTCCTAAAATTCTATTCATTTTTTGTTTCATGTTTCATGGTGTTTTGATAGGAAATTCATCTCATGTTGTAGGACAGTGTCATTATGTGAAGTCTTAGTCAAGGTTTCCTTGTCTTTAGAATGTTTGGTTCTTTGAAAAGATATAATGTGAATGGAATATGATGTTTCATATGTCTCAATTACATATTATAATTTGAATTCCATGTTTTTTCTCATAACATGATTATTTGATCAAACTTTTAGTTTTATTATACTCACAGTCACCTCTTCAACTAATTTCACTTATAGCCATGTTGAATCATGACAGGACCGAAACTCCCCAAAGCTCTGACATAACTTGTCAGATTTAAGAGCACACATGATTACCAATGTATAAGCAACTAAACATGTAGAATCTAGAAGAACAAATAACTATCAATGAGAAAACACATAGAACATGAGAGGCAATATACAATTATATTCAACTCATTACAAAGGAATTTACAACAAAGAGGTGGCACTCTTTCTTCCACTTCATGGGCTTACAATAAAATTCCCTCCAGAGTAATCTTCTCTCATAGGTCACAACACACAGCTAACACAAGCTGTTGTTCACCTCATTGCACATCTATACAATTGAGTACACAACCGTACTCCAAGTAGATCTCTCCATGATCCTGCTGATGTATTGCTGTCACCTTGGATCTAGCTACCCCGCTGATCTCCTTTCTGACCCTCGCATCCACACATCCCTACATATCAAACCTGATCTTACTTATACCTACATGGGGAATCCTACTTGATTCCACCATGGGAAGAACTCTCCAAGCTTCACATAGCTCTTCTCCAAATTCTCCACTTAACAATACAGCCCATGAGTCTATTATATAGATCTCATGCATACACTGATTAGAATTACGGCTCAAGACTTCGAACAAGCCTTTAACATGCAAACTCCACGTTCACTTAACTGACTATTCATCAACAGTAGTTTAGACTACTACAGGTGACCGACGTCGGTCCCTGCCCTCCTAGAGGTGACCGATGCCGGCCGATCTCCTGCTGATGCCGATTTCCCTTCTGCGTCCCCTGATCGACATCGGTGTGGCCTGCCGATGCCGGTGACTGCAAATGCCAGAAACCCTCCTATTTGCCTTAAGGTGTAGCTTTTAGCTCCACACCCTAACAATCTCCCACTTGGAGATAAAGAGCTGCACCTGTACCCAAAACCAGTACTCTGTCCAATCTGCATCCTGGCTTGTATTCCTCTTCAAGCTCCCACTTGAAGACAACCCACCACACTCCATGTGGTGTTAATCCTGTGCCTAATTTTCTTCATTCTCATTGTACCATCTTCTGCCTTGCTATACTCCCACTCAAACAGCAACCCCTGTGAGTAACCTGTAATCAACAAACACTTAACAGATCTGGGACATCTGTTAGTCAAACTCACTCTGAGAACGTCCAACCTCGCTCTGATACCAATTAACAAGACCGAAACTCCCCAAAGCTCTGACACAACTTGTCAGATTTAAGAGCACACATGATTACCAATGTATAAGCAACTAAACATGTGAAATCCAGAAGAACAAATAACTATCAATGAGAAAACACACAGAACATGAGAGGCAATATACAATTATATTTAAGTCATTACAAAGGAATTTACAACAAAGAGGTGGCACTCTTTCTTCCACTTCGTGGGCTTACAGTAAACTTCCCTCCAGAGTAATCTTCTCTCATAGGTCACAACACACAGCTAACACAAGCTGTTGTTCACCTCATTGCACATCTGTACAATCGAGTACACAACCGTACTCCAAGTAGATCTCTCCATGATCCTGCTGATGTATTGCTGTCACCTTGGATCTAGCTACCCCATTGATCTCCTTTCTAACCCTCGCATCCACACATCCCTACATATCAAACCTGATCTTACTTATACCTACATGGGGAATCCTACTTGATTCCACCATGGGAAGAACTCTCCAAGCTTCACATAGCTCTTCTCCAAATTCTCCACTTAACAATACAGCCCATGAGTCTATTATATAGATCTCATGCATACACTAATTAGACTTGCGGCTCAAGACTTTGAACAAGCCTTTAACATGCAAACTCCGCATTCACTTAACTGACTGTTCATCAACAGCAGTTCAGACTGCTACAGGTGACTGACATCGGTCCCTGCCCTCCTGGAGGTGACCGACGCTGGCCGATCTCCTGCCGATGCCATTTTCCCTTCTACGTCCCCTGACCGATGTCGGTGTGGCCTGCCGACGCCGGCGATTGCAAATGCCAGAAACCCTCCTGTTTGCCTTAAGGTGTAGCTTTTAGTTCCACACCCTAACAAATCATGTGTATGAAAATATATAGTGTGATCATAGAGGTGTCTTTAAGGTCTAAATTTTTTGAAAATGTCTTCAAAATCAAGAATAAACAAGTTGGGCCCTCTAAAAAGTGTATAAAGGGATTATGTTAGCCAAATATAACAGATACACACAATCTACCATGAACATGCACCTATAGGTGCCATAAAGAGAGAGTGTCACATTGAGATGGAGATATATTAACTTGAAATAAGTATTCAAAAGTTTAAGGTTATCCATTTTAACATTTTAAGGAGTTACAATGATTATGGAAGGTTCATACACAATGTGTATGATTCATGTTTCTGCCCACTGCCCTATCTATAGCTCTATTAACACCTACAAGAGAGCAAAAATACTAAAATGGAGTTTTGGACCTTGATTTAGGTCTTTCATGATCAAGGAATTATGTTTTGAAAGTTTGATAGGGTCTAAGAATAAATGGAAGGTCTACCCCCATGTTCACTTCCTAAACTCATATTTACTACCTGTACATGACAATGTCCACCTCGAGGTGCCACCATAGAGATATAAAGGTACTTGTACAGAGAAGTTGGAAAAGTTATGAAACCATCCTTAAGGTATTAGTATGATTAAAAAATATAGTAGACCCATTTCAAATGATATATTGATAGGCAAGGTGGAATGTCACTTCCAAAGATGATGACTATAGGTTTAGGGATTAAGTCCTTAAAACATGCAAAATAGAGCACCAAGCCATTTTGTGGATATATTATAACAAGGTTATCAAGAGATTTGAGGCATAATAATGGTCAAACCTTGTAACCTCTACATTGGAAAAGATCCTTGAAAAAGGGGTGAGTCATTTAACTAAGGGAGGGTGCTTTTTGGAAGGCTCAAAGTTGTCCATTTGAGCACTAAAATCCTTCATTGACATCTACAATTTTGAACCCAGAGAAACCTCTTCACCCAAGGTTGAAAAACAAGACCATGACACCATGATTAAATGGTTATAATTATTTTGAAGTAAAATTTATGATCTAATAATCATTTAAAGAGGATGATAAATTAAAATTTGATCCTTTTCACATCTACAGGTGTCCCTTCCTCTGAAAATGTTCACCTATAATTGACTGTGAGCTTCTACACAATCCATAGAAAAGACTTAAGTATGGAGATATCAAATTTATCCAATGGAATATAATATCAAATTCCTTAGAGAATCTTGAGGGGATATGAAACCTATTTGAAGAGGAATATTCATGTACAAGTGCTTATTTCTTGAAAATATTCACCTACATCTAATTATAGATGGTTGCAAGAGGCAATGAACAAAAGAGTGATGATTCTTAGTGTTGGTATAGTCCAAACATGAAAAAAAAGTAAAAATAATTGATATATGATCTTGTAAGGTTTCAATAGGGTCCATACACTATTTTCAATTTTAGTCCATCTTAAACCACCTATAGGTACAATGCCTTGGAGCAGAACATAGTCAAAAGTTACATTCAGACTTGACTAGTCAAAGTGTGAGGAGAAAGCATATGAGGTTGAAGTGATGGGAAAGATCAAAAAAATTAATCATGACCAAAATATAATAATTACACTCTCATTAGTGGATATAGAATAAGGAAGAGGTTCTAAACAAGCAACACATAGTCCATATGAGGAAACCTTGCACACATTCTGACTTTTAACAATCTAACTTGGATTTTGCAAGAATTGAAAGGTAAAATGATAAGACCAATAGATGAAAATTGGTATATAAGGTATTTAAAACTTTTATAATCCTCTCCAACATTCATATGGTATAAGGAAATAGGGGAAGTTCCCTCTATTTTATCTTAGATAGAGGGCACTCCCCTTATGTGCAAACCCTGCACTCTTTAAGAAAATGAGATAAAAGGATGAGATAATAGCTATTTATACATTTAAATGAGGTGTTTCAAGTTGTATAACACCTATAAAACATGATTAACCAATCAAAAAATAAGGAACATCAACAGGGTGCTCTAAACCTTCAAGTATGCAAATAAGCTTGCTAGGCAAGGTTTAAGCCTAATGCCCAAATGAGAGGTCATTTTAATTTATAGCTAAAGAAAAGCATTATAAAATTTATATCATGTTCATATGGTCATTTAAGATGTGTAAAATACTATAATTTTAAAATAAAGCATAAGGAATTATTTTTTGAACTTAGAGAGAACATTAGGCCTGTGCAAATGAGAAGACAAGCTCGATAAGGTAACTTTGAACGCTCACATCTTCTATGAAGTTATACATGGATATCCAAGGAGTTTTTAGAGGCTATCAGGGGTCTTGAACTTTGATCTAGTGGAATTTTTTTGTATTTCTAATGTCAAATCTTTATGAACAAAGCTTAAGGGCAAAAAATGGCCTAAAACCCTTGCAAACCCTTGGAAATGACCCAATGAAGGAAATGAAGATGTAAAAATAGTATTATAAACTATAGTGACAATTAAAGTGGTTGGATTTTGTATAGGGATTTTCAGGGCTACTACCCATCCTTATGGACTATATGGAATTGTACATATGGAGTACAAAATAGGGTATTTTTGACTGTTTTGTGTATTATGAAGGTTATAGGAGGTTTCAAGAGATGAAATAAACTTTAGAAGTAATATTAGTGATTATTATAACTCATCATGTACATTTAATTCTTTAAAAAAACTCATAAGTGTTCCTATAAGATATCTCATCTCAACTAGTCAGAACTGACATAGTGAACATGATAGTGAGAAGGGTGAAAAACTTTAAGTAAGATGATTTTAAGGTGTGATTGATGCCTCTAAGGCCATGGATGGCCTTGAAACATATAATTCAATCCATTTCATGTATTTTCATAGAAAATTAGAGCCAATTTTGAGGCCAAGTGTGAGAGGTGACTAAAAAGGGAGTTTTTTTTACTATAGGTACTGATGGCTCATTTCTAGAGGAAACCAGGTTATTAATAATGCAGCCAAAGTATGGAAGAACATGTCTATAACCCCTACCTCTCAGTCCAATGATTAGACCTATCCCTATTTAATTTTATAATTGTTTAAAAAGGGGTGATTGATGAAGATAGTTTTTTGAGATGGCAAAAGGAATTTCATGCCACATTTCAAGAGTTTCATGTCTCAGATTGAAACTTGTGCTTTCTAAATTTACATGATCAATTTCACATTATTAGCATGACACCTATTATTCTCATACACATGTAACTCCTCCTCTTAGCATGACACATATTCTTGTGACCCTTGGGCTTCTTTTTTCTCTTCTCTCTCTCATGTTTTATAAGAACTAGCCATTTTGGATATTGTAAGCATGCTCCACCTAAGTATGGCAAATCCATACTCATTTTCATACCATGGATCAATAAATCCTACTAATTTTAACTCCTATATGACTATTCATAGTGTGTTTATTTTAATGATTCATCTTAGTGATGACTATTATTTCCTTAGCATTGATGTCTCATTCTCTCACCTATTTGCAACTTGAAAGCTTCTTTTTGTAGGTCATGTGAAGTGTCAAGGTTTAGTGAGTTAGTATATTCAATAGTGTCATTCTAGGCCTCTTGTCTATTCTTCCTATCCTTAACATTCATCACAACCTCATAATGAAATACTGATTTGAGAAGATTTAGATTAGAGAAGTGTATGCCTATTTAGTTTCTTGGTCTCATGTGTGACATGAAACTAGTTGGTAGTCATCAATTAATTTTGTGTATCACCCCCTTCATGATAGTTTATTTTTAGTTTTCTCTCCATTTTCCTTATAATCATAGGTGTAACAATGATCTAAAAGTGTCACATCAAGGGAGATATCCCTATTTAGAGATTCACCTCATTCTTAGGCTACCCATGGCCTATAGGTGTTTCAATTATGCCACTTGGATGATGAGAGCTGAGACATCTCCTCAAAGGGTGAAAATCCAAGTGACAACAATATCAATTTGGTTGAAGGTTAATTTTTTTCTTGGAACTAGATATCCAACCAAAGCTTAAAACTTTTTTGAGGATATATCATTAGGAACTTGAGATTATCTAAGGAACTCTATTAAGATGTTCTTGTGGATTATAAATGTACACAAAAAATCCAAAATGGATATTTGTTTAGGAATATTCTATAATTTTTTCATAATATCAAACATCTTTTCTTGTAAATGGATTATTCCTATCCAAAATGGTTGGTTAGATGGGTGAAATTTTAGATAGTTGTGGGCCTAGTATGGTAATCTTTGAATGTCAAGTCATGATTACATAATCAAGATTAGATATAGGACCATTATTATTAACAAATGATGGTGGAGGGGGACCAAATAGGACAAGTCTCAATTTCCAATGCACTTTTGCATGATCACGAGCAAATAATGAGTTGTTGATATAAGGTTTAAATGTGGGAATCCCTACTTGATAGTACACATATATGCAGTCCCATGCCAAGGAAGGATCACCAACATGGGTTGGTTGATTTGAATTAATTAGCTATGATATTGTGTGATTGGTATTCACTATTGGCTTAATATAAATGGTGTTAGTGTGACCTCCTATAATATGGCCTAAAACCTTGTTGTAGTCATGTGAGACTACATGGTAGGTCTATTTGTTATTGGCATCATTTTAGCCTTGATTCTATACACCCATCCATTTGATGTTGTTGGTTCTAATATTGATTTTTTGGTTCTATCTCAACTATTAATAATGCTTTTGTACTGGCATTTATTTATATTGTTATTGGTTATTATGTTGTGGAAAGGGATTATGATAGATTCCCAAGTTCTGATTACATATGAAACATCCATGATCCAATGTTATCTCTCCATTTTATAACATATTCTTGATCAAATGTTTAATTTTCACACAATGACACAAATTATGGCCATTAACCAAATGATACTCATAAAATTCATTTTACTTGTACTAGTCTAGATAATCAATCCCTTCTTGATATTGTTTTGGAATAGGACAATTAATCAGATTAGCGGTGGTGAAATTGAAAAACATGGATTCAATGGGTTATCTAAAGTCACTAAAGACACGATGAGTAGGCACATTTATCCTTAGATGAGGGGTTTAAAAAGGCATAGGTTGTTTCATTTATTTCACTAGTCTAGGTTATTGCATTTGTTGTGATTGATGAAGAGGTTATTGGTTAGGAGTAATTTGCATATCTAGTGTTGGCTAAGTAGATGGTGTTTCAACATTTAGACATGTCTTGACTCAGATAATCCATTTCCCACAACATTATTATTGTGATTGAACTACTTAGTTTTTTCATAATTATTGGTTTGGGTTTGTTGTGATGCTTGTGCTTGGACTTGGTTCTAATTTTGGCCATTGTTCTGGTTTTGGTTCTAGTTCTAATTTGACAAGGTAAGGTTAATGATCCCTTTCTTAATAAGGGTTATTTAGATCAAACAATATTTGTCAATGATTTACTTAAAAGTGTGCACATACTATAACTCCAAATGGTAAGATATCTCACTATGCAAATTTTTGGTAAACATAATAGGTAGTTACTTGTCTGGTAGATTGTGGGTGAACCATCTTGAAAGGGCTCTCCATCACTACAAATAACTCTCAAAATTTTTACTAGATTTGTATTTGGTTTGTGTTAAATATACCAAAAACATCTCATGCTTGAGATTGTAGGAGAAGTGTTGCAAAAATTTGTCTAAAAGATTGTCGAAATCAGAAACTAAATTCTTGGACAATTTCAGCAACCACACCAATGTTTGTCCTTCTAGGCTTCTTGGAAACAATAGTAAAAGGTATATGTTGTTATAGGAAAATGGTTGGTAGGTAATAAATAATTACATAAAGTGGTCCTTTGGGTCATCTTTACCCTTGTATTTATAAAATTTTGGTGTTTCATACCGTAGAAGAAATGTTATCTACAAGTACTCCATGTTGAAGGGCTAAGAACACATGTCGCCCAACTTAAAATTCTTAGTCTATTTCTCATCTTTGATGATGGAAATTACATCATTTATTTTCTGTAATTATTGTACAAGGAAACTAGTAGGAACCTTGGCTTGAGGATGAGGTTGGGAATTCAAAATTGGACTACTTTGACTGGGGTTTAATGAAAGCATTTTTTTTAGGAACATTGGTGTGGTTTGGGAATGGACTAGGAATATGCATACATAGATAAGGGTGTGATTATTGGAATTGCACATATTATTGTGTGATATTATAGTTATGATTAGGTATGTGGGCCTATATTTGGGGAAATTATGGCTGGGATAGAGGGATATGGCTATACTATTCATATTGAGTTTGAATAGGGACCTATTACTGACTAGTCAAACCTTGTTGATTAAGGGGAAATTAAGAACTAAGGCCCCATTGTAGAGCTTTTGGCACATTTGGCATGAAAGGAAATTGTTACCTAATTGGTATTTATGGAACATTGGAACCTCTTGGCTATATAAATCCTTGTTTAGAGGTAGATGCATGTTGGATATTTGACATTTATCACTGAACAATATTTGTACATTATTGATTAGACATTGTTTGTGATTGTATTAGCATGTTGGTTTACAACTGAAGATGTATGTTTGTTACTACCTAGAAAGGTGGAACATTAGTTTCCCCCTATTAAGGTAACAAGATGTTTTACCTCTATTTCATGGGTATTTTGGATAGTTCCTATTGTTTTGGAATGTTAGTCATCACCTATTGGGGTGGAGTAACATTTGTCATATTTTATTGAGGTATGGCACTGGTCATTACTTGGCCACTTAATCCTTGAGGTTGTGTGATTGAATAAGTAGTTAGTTGAGGATTAGATGTATTAATTTATGATTTAGAGGAATAATTTCCTACCCCCTACATTTGTGAACCACTCATGGGGTTGACTAAAGACATATTTTTTTGTTGACTAGTTATTTGTGTACTTACACCACTTTAGTCTAGATTGGACACTATTTTCACATTGTTCACTATGTTTGGATCAATATGTGCATATAATTAGAAGAAATTTAATGGTGGGGTCATTTAACATGTCTCCTACCTAAGTGATTTGTGAAAATGGGTCTACACCCTTCCTATCTTGGCTTGCCAATTTGATTAAAACTCCTATCGAAGGAACTAACTCTATAAGAGGAGTATTTGATGTGGTCATGTTGTTAAAGTTATGTATTAGGTTTATATATGTTTGGTATGATATTTGTATCTATAGGAAGTTGTTATCCATGAGGCCTTTTCCTATGACAAGCATATGTGGGTCTTAAGATGGCATCAACATTATACTCTGAGGCTTGCTAAAAGAGTTATGTTTAATGTTCTAATTATAAGATTTGTTGTAAGGCCCTCTTACTAGACTTGGAAAGTTTTCATGGGGAAAGTATACTAGAAAATTAATCTCTATTTTTATAACTCTAATTAATAATTTGGCCTTATTTTCAAGCAAGTGAAGATCAAACAAGTATGGGTGATTGGCCGATGGCATTGCAACATAGTATAGTTACTATTGGACTTGTTTTAAAACCAAAGGTATGCTAGCTAAATATTGTGCCATTTGTTCTTGGTCCTGCTCTAAGTATGGAGGCATGTTGGCCAAATAATGGTCTAAATAATATTGACTCTATTCCCTTATTTGAGTTTTATAAGGTGGATAAGTATCTATATCATAAACAACATCATCTCCATAGGGGTATTGAACAAAATCTTATAGTGTGATAATTTTTCCATACCTTAGATTATACATGACTCCACTATGTGTATAGTGAGACATGTTTAACTTAATGGTGAATGCTTCATGATGGGAGGGGATTAGAGGTATATAAACTCTAAAAAACATGTCTAAAAAGATAAAAGGTTTGAATTCAATTTAACTGGATCAAAGGGATGAAGCTATATCTCCAAAAATGGTTTGTGACAAAACCTTATATAAAATAATCTAATGTCAAATGTCTAATGCTAAATGTATCAAAAAAAAAGGTCAAGTGGATGAACTAAACACAAAATTCCAAACTCGAGGTCCAAAATGTTCCAAATAGGTCTAATCTAGGAAAAGAAAAGTTGCTAGGTATTTTGGGCAAATGTGACATAAAAAGCTAGGCTCAAACAAGGCATATTCTAGGACTTTTAGTCAAACACGATGTCAAAAGCTAGACTTAAAACAAAGGGGTTTTTAATCTAAAAAACTTGGAACACTTTGGTATAGATGAGATACATGACTTCAGACATATATTTGATCAAATTGGCATGAAGCATGAAATAAAAGGTACTTGGAGATATATCATTTTCTCCCAAATAATGGTACAAACAAATAGTTTTCAAATTTGGGTAAATAATTAACCTAAGTTATATAAACCAAAAGAGAAATATCAGTATCTAAGCCCCAATTAGTCAAAGCCTAAATAAAAATCAATCAATGTTTGAATTCAAACTTGTCAAGGTTAATTAAAAATCAACTTAGGAAAACTAAGCTCTTTAAACAAACAAGCTAGACAAAATTTAATGACATAACAACATTAAAACAAAGATCCTAAAAAGCACATGATTTGGTTTTAAATGCGAAACTTGGACACAAAACAAGATGAGCTTATGAATTGAATTTGAGAGGTGTAATGACATTATCGATATCTAAAGATGTAAATAATGGTTGGTTTTAAGACTCCAAAGCACAAACTTGAAATGATTTGGGTAGGGTAATGTTACCCATTTCAATCGACACACACAACATTTTGACACAAAAAGTCTAAGGCACAAACAAGGTGTCAAATGGAGGACATACCACCTCCTCAAATAATGAAGTAATGTGGACACAAGACTCATTTTAACACAACAATACAAACAAATGGTTTAGAATCAAAAGACAAAGTAAACAATAGTAAAAATACTAAATACAATTAAGTATATAATACTAAGCCCTAAACTGACTTGTTTATATTGTATTATTAAAATCCATTTATATATGTTCTCTTAGGATAATTTTAATTTTTAATCCAAAAATAAAAGTGCATGAAGTGTTAGGGTTTTCACACCTCCCTTTCTCTCAAGAGATTGTATGGTGACATGGACCTTTAGGCTACTCACCCTACATCAGTAATATTTTCATGGTAAGTGGGGTTTGTCTAAAACTTAAAATTTTTGACCATCTAGATGGTCCCAAGCATGGCTAATTCTAGAGATGCCTCACATCAATTGAATTCATATTGATTAACTTGTTGGGTGAATATTTTATCGGCCAACTAACTGGTGAGCAAAATAGTTCCTATCACCATAGCATAGGGAGATTGGTCATCAAGGTGTGCAGGTTTTCTACATTAACAGGTGACAAATATCTCCTCTCATCAAGGGGAGGTTCCTTATAAATATAAAGGTGCTATAGACTATATATATAAGCAAAAAGTAACACTCAGGGGTGGAATAAACCATCCATCTCTCTTCTTTTAGAGATGATGCTCACAGATCAAAGGAGAAATCCTAGGTGATTGGTGAAGGTACTTCTCTTCTTTTAGAAGTAACATTTAACCAAGAGCCAGATCCCTTCCTAGATAGTAGAAATCTTGGTGAAATGATAGAAGGCACTTCTCTTCTTTTAGAAGTGCTTGTTCTTGTAAACAATAGGAATCTTTCTGGTAACAAGTGACTCGTAATAGGGTACAAAACAACCAGCAATATAAGATGTAGCTCAAAGTCTCCACCTTGACTACCCTAGAGTGAGATACGAAAGATAATGAGGCCACAAAGTCATCCCAAGGTCTTTTACATAGAAATAGAAAAGAAAAATACACTAAAGGCAATTATGGGGGCACAAAGTCTCTCCACAATTGGCTTCAGGACACCTTCCTGATTACTTCCACTAGTTCTGCTTGCCAAATTAAATAAACAAGAACACATTTAGAAGATATACATAAGAACAATCTCCTAAAATGATACAAGCTATGATAGCACAAAGTCTACAAATAACTTGCTTTCTCATTTAGATAAAATGATATGAACAATTTGAGCTCAAAGTCTCAGTATTCACATTTTAATTTGGGCAAATTTTTGCTTCTAGTAATGGGAATATCTCCCCTTTCATCGAATGAGAGATTAAAATATATAGAGGCCTAAGGGAAGCTTGGTGCTTTGTCCCATAGAGTGACCCATGCTGTGCATTAATGCCTTGGATGCATTTTTGATTCTGTCAGGGAGGGCCATGTTGGAGCAAGGTAGCTACCTTAACTATGGCATGTTGGCTCATCTCCCTTGTCTTCCCCTGAGCTTGAATCACTCATTCCATTATCTAATACCTGTGCAGCTATCCATGTTGCCTTTACCCCAAAGGGGACAAACATGCTACACTTTCAATGCTGGCAGACCCCAAAAACCTACCTGGTAAACTGCTCCACCTACTGGGAATAACTCCTGATAAGTTTCCATCTTTGTCTCTTCTTCTATTTGGCCTTGGCCTTAGGATTTTTGAGTGTATTGGGTCTACACTTTAAGTCTAAAAAAATTAATAGACACTTCATTGCAACAAATTTGATGTTTATAGGCCTATCATTCTTCTTATCAACTCTGTCATGTCTTTCTCGCTTATAATGGTTACTTTCTATTGTGACGTAGGTGAGGACACATGGAGGCATATGTAGCTTTGAAATAAGCCTATTATAATAAGCTATGAAACTTGTTAGAGACTATTGGCATGGATGTTGACACTTGGTAGCTTCCGCTGTGCTGGGATGGAAAATGTGGCAAGTTTTACTACATTGAAACTTGTTAGAGGCTGATGTCTCAGCACATGACACTTGGAAACTTTTGCTACACTTTGAGGCTTGACCTTTTTTTAAGGGAATGTGCCCTTTGGGGTCTTGAACAGGGTCCATTTCTGAGTGTTGAGTGTCCCCCCACAAGGGTATCTACCCTTTGAGATCCTCCAGGTGGCCTTCAGGCTCTAATTCCTATGGTTAGGCTTGACCCTTTGTTTTCTTCAGACAAAATGTCTGAAGGAATTCCTTCAGACAATTTTTCTGAATGAAATCTTTTCTTGGCTCTGCATCTCTGCATTGGGAGTGTTCCATTCTTTGACACGTGGCACCTTCCACTACTTCTGACAAGTGACATGTGGAAGCCTTTGACTAATTCATAGGAGCTCTTAGAAACTTTTGAGAGTCTCATGGAAGAAGACACATAGCAGCTTCCATCAAACTCTAGAAACACATTTAGAAATAGTCGGGACTCACTTTTAGCAATCTTGCAGATGATGACACTTATCGGCTTTCGTCGATTCTTATCAAGGACATGTGGTGCTTCCACTGCACTTATTGAAACCTTCTACCATTGACACATGGCACTTTCCACTCTCAAGCTTTTGTAACATCGTAGAAATGCTTGGGGCTCCTTTGGGTTCTCTCAGATGATGACACTTGTCACATCCCATTTGTTTTAGTCACTCGTTCGGGACCCACCATGGTCCTTTCTCAAAGTAGTGGAAAGAAAGGAAGGGACCACAGATTTTGACACTTGGAGGCTTCCACCAATCTCTACAAGGGACACGTGGCATGGTTTTCTACTCTTAGGAAAACATATTGATGCCTTCCACAATTGCCACTTGCCACCCTCCACAGAACTCTAAAAGAAGCTTTATCAAAAGAAACCCTACAGCTTATAAGAAACTTGAGAAGTGAACGCTGACACTTGTCACATTATGCTGAGTCATAATGGGACATGTGGCATGGTCTGCATAATTTTAGTAGTCTCACAGATGTAGACACTTGGAGTGTTCTACTTCATTTTAGTCACTCACCCTGGGCCCACCATGGTCTCTACTTAATTTAGTGAAATGAAAGGAAGGAACCACAAGTGTTGACACATGGTGGCTTTTGATAAGCTTCATCAATGACTCGACGTGACTTCTGAGGATTTTTAGGAACAAGGCATAATGGGGCTCGACTGATGACACTTGGCATCATCCGTTAGATTCTAAGAGAAGCTTTAGGAGATACTTGAATTTGACGTCCATGGGGATGTCACCAGTCACTTGGTGCTTCTTTCCTATGGAGTTCATAGTTTTAAGCTTGTGGAGTCCATAGAAATGAACCTACCTACAAAGTTTGTAGAAACTTGTAGAGTTCAAATATTTTGCTGAAGAGCTTGAAGAATTGAGAATTTGAAGACTCAGAATAATTTTTAAGAAGGGAAGAGATAATTTTGGCCCTGTAAGACCAAGATAGCTCATATGTTATTCCAAAAATGAGTGACGTTTTTGGGGAACAACAGCTGGCTCTAGTTGGGAAACTTCCTTTAGATGAAAACTTAGAACAACTAAGGGGAGTAGAAACTAGAATCTCTGATGCCTTAAAGTGTGCCATTGGGCTACATAGTCATGCCACCCAAAAAGAAAGGCTCCAAAAGAAGAAAAAAAAATGAACAGCATAAAGCAGAAACAAAAACTATACAAATATACATATGTACAGGTAAACTTATCTGATACTTCAAGAATTGAATTACTCCAGATGCTATTCATCATGAGACAAAGAAAAGGGGATGCCATCTTGTTAAACTAATAGGAAATCATTTTGTCCCCATAAATAGTGATGGGTGAATGGAACTCTCCACCAGGAAACCAATTTTTTGTGTCTTCCTCTTTTTGGCTCTCTCTTATTGCTCCATGGTAGGATGTGGTCTTCAATTTAAAAACCATAACTCCTTGCTCTCTTGGTGAAGGGTTCCTTTTGCTGACTTTGGAGTACAACAATATGGTCCACCATCATATCTTGTTGTTCTACTGGTCCAGTCCAACACATGCTTTGTTTGTCAACATCAAACTCCTAACAAACCATCAGTTTAACATCTCCTTTGGTGTGAAGGAGTTTGATATCTTCATCTTGAGCAGTCTTTAATCTGAGCAATAGATATTTGCATCTAGTTGTGTTGTTTGTGTTTCTAAACTATAACTTGCATGAAGGAAGAATATCTCCTTGAGGAGATATCAACACAATCCCATCTCCAACATTAGTGGAATAATTGCTACCATCAGATTCTAGGATCCAAGCATCATTAGAAGTTGATCTTCTATCAAATTTCTTTTCATTGGATATGGAAGATCTTTCTTCATTTGTACTGTGCCCTACCAATTCTTCTGATGTCTTGTTTGGATCAAATCCTAGATTGCCAGCTATGGGACTTTCATCAGCTAAGACATGAGCATCCCCTATGGTTAAGGAGTAATTACCCCTACCTAAAGGCTCAAACAAAATTTGAGCTACAGGGGCTGATGTTTGGGTGACCATAATTTTTGCCTCAGACAGGTCCACACCTAGTTCTCCACTAATGTTTAACTACTCAGGATTGGCTTGTAGGGATTCAAAATCATTCATTTGAATTTTGGATTTCATGACATGATCAATTATGTCAAATGACTGAAATGGACTTGGAAGAGAGGATGGGAGTTCATCCTTTTGGTTTTTTGGAGGGGGAGGACTGGACTACGAATTTGAAGTTGAAGGTGCAAAAATGTTTAGGGTACTTACCTTTCTAGTAGTCACCAAGTCCTTCAGTTGGAAGGGCAGAGTGGTCCCACACTTAGCAATTGAAACTATTGGTTGAGGTCACTCCTCTGCTTTCTCTTTATCAGCTTGTTGAGCTGATTGATTCTTGGATCAAGTGAATACAACATATGACCCCTTAGCTGCATTGCCTTCACTTTTGGGTTCATCTTGATAATTCAAGAAACCAATATGGGAGTCGCTAGCTAATTATTATTCTTTTTCAATGAAGATATTAGCATCATCTTTAGGATTCAACTTAGTTTGGAATGAGAAATCTGATTCAGCTTCAAGATATCCAACTGCTGAGTTGTTTGGAGGTGCTTCAAGGGCAAGGTTCCTCTATGGGGGAGGAAGATGATTTGGATGCCCTTGATTCCTAGTAGCATTGCCTTGGTATGCCCAATTCTAAAATGTCCTTCTTGGCATATCTTGATAAGGAGGAGCAAACATACCTTGGGCCACTTGCTTTTTCAATACTAACAATTCATTTACTAGCTTTTGAACCATGTGATCAATGGTGCCTATAGGGGAGTATTCAGAAGATGAAGAGGGTTTACCTCTATTTAGGTCTCTCCTTATCTTTCCTACCAAGATAAGGTCATCTTCAACCTCAGTAACCAAGTCTTGAGCAGTAGCAATGTCTATGTGGCTAGCACGCCTCAGTAGAAAACTCACTTTAGGTAGCTATGAGTTGATGAAGAAGCATTTGAAGTTTTCAAGTGTTGGCTAAGTAATTACATGAATCCTATTTCTCAACTTGTCAAACTTGGCAATAAAATCCCTCATAGGCTCATGAGGCTCTTTCTTCATCTGGGTGAGCTAGGCTAGCAAGGCATGGGCATCCTTTGTAGGCTTGAACCTTGCTTTGAACTTGGCTTTTAGGGTATTCCAGTCTATCACTGATCAAGCCTACAGATGGTATAACCAATCTGTAGCAACACCTTGTAGGGTCTCCACACAAAGCCTGACCGCCACATCTTCAAATTCCACCCCTATCACACCACAAGCTATGCTAAAGGCTGTAATGTGTTCATCAAGGTGAACTCTCCCATCTCCAAAGAATTTGGGGAAGTTCTTTCTTGAGCTGCATGGAATTTCATGCAGAGGTGGAGTCAAGTTGAGTGGGCCAAAAGAGTTACCCTAGGGGCCTCGAACTACCATGATTTAATTATGAAAAATAGGGATAACAAATCTAGGTGGAGTGGCCAGATTGTAGAACAAAAATAGAAAAGAATTGGCCCTGCTTCAGCTTGAGGCTTCAAACTGCGCACTCTTTTCTAGCAGCTCTAGTTTTGTAGATCAAATAAAATAATGGAGATGGAGGAAAATGGTAAGGCTATAATGATAATGGGTAAGACATAGAATGGAGTCACTAGAGTCTATAATGGATAAGGGTAAGGACTGCTTCAATTTGAAACTTGAGGCTTCAAACCGCACGTTCATCCCCAACAAAGTTGCCAAAAATTGTTGGGTGAATATTTTGTTGACCAGCTAACTAGTGAGTAAAATAGGTCTCTTCACCACAACATAGGGAGATTGGTCAGCCAGGTGTGTAGGTTTACTACATCAACAGGGGACAAATCTCTCCTCTCATTAAGGGGAGGTTCCCTATAAATATAAAGGGGGGCTATGTGGGCTATGTACTATATATATAAGCTAAAAATAGCACTTAGGGGTAGGATATACCATCTATGTCTCTTCTTTTAGAGATGATGTTCACAACACAAAGGAGAAATACTGGGCTCTTGGTTGAATGTTACTTCTGAAAGAAGAGAAGCACCTTCACCAATCACCCAGGATTTCTCCTTTGTGTTGTGAACATCATCTCTAAAAGAAGAGATATGGATGGTATATCCTACCCTTGAGTGCTATTTTCAGCTTATATATATGGTACATATCCCCCATTTATATTTATAGGGAACCTCCCCTTGATGAGAGGAGAGATTTGTCCCCTATTGATGTAGTAAACCTGCACACCTGGCCGACCAATCTCCCTATGTTGTGGTGAAGAGACCTATTTTTCTCACTAGTTAACTGGTCGACAAAATATTCACCCAACATAACTTACTATAAATAGGTCTATTTCTTTGAATAATAATTCCATCCATGTACTACTTAGTAGAATCCCTTGGTTAACTAGACATGACTCAAGTTTTTGTTATGAAAGGACTGGTTAGTTGATCAACCCCTTGGATTTTTTAGTATGCATACCCTGATTTGTATACCCCACCATGGAGTGGGGTTGAAACAATTCTAGGAGATGAAATGCGAGGTCAAAGATTCCCTAAAGAACTTATGAAGAAGCTATGAACTCCCCTTCACAAGCCAAAATTGCATGAAAGAAATGACTACATGGAAAGACTTTAGATGTTTCTTTTATATCACCCAAACCATACAAGTTTTGGGGAGAGCCTAGATAGAATTATTTTTATGCCTTAGACTAGGCATAAATTGTAAGTGAAAATGTTATTTTTGTCACTTGAGTTCCCTATATGGGATGGGGGAGAGCATACACACATTATTCATTTTCCATAAATCAACAAACAAGTATCCAACACTTTCAAAAATTTGTAATCTAAATGAATGTCAATTTGATGCACCAAATGAAATGTTTGATTAAGTTACTTGGCCCTTTGGCTTAAGTTTTAAAAAATTGTAATGATTTTCATAAAAAAACTTAACACAAATCACCTAAGTTCATTTTTAGCACTTAAAACCAAATGTTCAAGACTTAGTAATTTGTTTTAGGCACCAAAATGAAGTGTTCAAGAATTTAAACTTGTAAATTCATGTTCTAATCTCACCTTGGCATTGCAAGGGTTAGAAAGTTTTCTTCTACTTTGAATCACATTAATGGATGACCAAATAATTTTTCAAAACATATCTCTTGGGTTTCCTATTTTTGAAACATATAGATCAATATCGCTCACCTATGATCGATGTTGGTTACTAGGGAAATGATGCTAGTTAGTAATAATGAATATTGGTTGATAGAGATCGAGACCAGTTGATTGTGAAATTGAAGGTAAAAACAACATGATTCTTAAAAAATTTAGTTAGTCAAAGTTAGTGTGAAAAATTCTCAAAACCTATAACTAGTTTATTAAATAGAGAGTTTACAAATCAATGAAACCCAAAAATAACAATTAGAAGTTGTAAGAAGATTCAAAATGCACTTTTTAAAGCCATGTGTTTACCCTATACCCTGATCGATGATGGTTACCTAGAACTAAGTTCAGTTAGGAAGATTTGATAATGGTTAGGTAGAATCAATTCTGATTATGCCTAACTGATGTTGGTCACTATGTATATCTGAGTTAGCACAACAAATAAAAATATGGTAAAAATAAAGATAAAACTCCAATTTTAAAGATATTAAAGCATTCCTTTGAAAATTTATAAGTTAAATCTTGGTCTCCTTGGTATGTGGGATGCATTTATGTCCCATCAGACATGCCATTTGTGATCATAGGAATTTAGCAATAGAGAGGAGGTTAGATCAATTGTTAGTTTCACAAAATCAATGAAATCAACACACTAACATGATAACATCTCTAATCTTAGACCTTAGGGGGAGATTAATGATAAAAATACAATTGAAAACCCAACTAAAATACAAATAATAATAATCTTTACCTTCCTTAAGACCTCTAAAGGATTTCTTTGTGGTTTGTTCGACTTATGCTCAAAAGGTCTTGGACAATGGAGTTTTCTTTGCTCCTTCTCTGCTTAGCACCATTGTGGATCATTTGATGTGGATTATGTTTGTGATGTCTTGGCTCAATATTTTAGAATTAAAAACTATAATCATGAGTCTTATGAAAAAACCTGCATTATAACTCTACAATATCCAAACTCTCTAAATGAAGAGGCAAAGAATTGTATTTATAGGCATAGGAGCTAACCCCAACTCAAAGTGAGTTAAAGTGTAGTTTAAACATGGAATGGGTTCAAACCTAACCTAAATGAGTTAATGAACCCTATTATAGTTAAAAGGTGTCAAGAATTAATGATTTACAATGAATAGGCATGGGTGAGATATTTTGAGATATTTTAAAAGGCTTGACAACTCCCAAAAGGTAATCATGAAAAGCTAGGATATTTCATAATTTTTAATTTATTTTTTTAGAATTTCATTAATTAAATATGGATAATTAAACTAAGCATTTAATTTAGTTTAGAATTTTAATTAATTCTACTTAGTAACTTTATTATTTTCAATATTTGATTTTATGTGTGCACTTGCCACCCATTTAATAGGTCTATAGGCAAAATTACATGTTATGATGCCATAGGATGATTAAAGATGAATTTGTGAGATATTTTTGTTGCTTACAATAGGATAACCCAATTAGGGATGTTTAAATGAGATTAAAAGGTTTGACAAATGATGCATAAGTAAAGTTGATACATTCAACGATTCTTAGGCTTAATTTTCAATGGTTGTTAAGAATAATTTTGAAGTCTAATCGAAGGCCATTGGTGGCTATTTTTAGGTGTATACAAGGCAAAATTACATCGATGATACTATCCATGATTTAATGTATTTATCCTATACAAAATATTTACTATTTTATAAAACTTATCCTAAGTCTTTCTAGGTTTTCTATCGCCTTTCAAAATTTATTTTGATATCATGTGCACAGGCTCTTGATATTAGAATATATATCAAACCCTAGCTCTTCACCCTAGGTTAGGCTCCATTTTAAAAATTGAATTAGTGGGATCATAAATTCAAGATAACCTCAAGGACCCTTATATCAATGAGCACTTCCTACATAGTCAATACTCCAAATAGGGCCTTATACATATATAGTTATCCCCTATATGCTAGATTGTGTGTGCACAAGGGTGAAATATACTATATACAAGTGCATGTAAATGATATAGATTTTAAATTGAAAAATATGGTCCATGGTATACTATTTGAATTCTTCAAATCTATAATATGACTTCTCCTATGATTGATATAAAAATAGGGAAGCATATGGAAATTTTGAATACTTAAAAAGTGCCTTTGCTAGATGTGTTCTTGGTAAGCTCTTGAATATAAATTTATTCACACTTGATCATAATGAATGGTATTTTTCTTTTATTTATATCAAACATTTTTAAAATATTCCCATGGAAGGGTTAATGAAACTTATTATGCCATCTCATAGCTATCATAATATTTACAAATTTAAGTGTTTAGAAAGCACATACACTTACATCGAGACAAGAATAATAGATTTGATGCTACTATCCAAGTATGAACACAACTATATAATAATATGGAAGGTTTTTATACCTTTGTAATTTATAGTGAAGGTTATATATTTGTAGATTAAATTTGAGCTATATATGGATTTAACAATGTAAGTTCAAACCCAAAGATCAAACTACTAGGTAAAGTGATAGAGGCATTAAGACCAAATGCAATGGATGAATAAAAATAATTTAAAAAAATGTTAGAATGATAAAGATAAATTATCTAAACCATGATTAAATATAATTAAAATAAGAGGATTGGGATATGGAATAACTTGACTCAAATTTTTGACATGGATGCTTGATCAAAGGATTGTTGATGAAGATTGGATTCAATGACTAATTAGACATAGATTTGATATGAGAATGGTAGATGATATTCCATGGAGGAGATGAGTTTTTTAAATATAATAGGGAGGGAAAGATAAATGGATGATATTTGGAGTTGGATGAGGGAGATCAAGGGTTGAAGATTATCCAAGGAATTTAAAATTCCTTAGAAGCCTCTAGATTTAGAGGATTCTAGAGAGGAGAGGCAAGAATAGAGAGGATTCTAGAATATTCAAATTATAGAATCATCTAATTATAGAATCCTCTTAGGGATTAATTAGACTTAGGGATGGATTGGGTAGGTATTAGGGACTAGGGTTGTAGAATAGCCTAGGCATAGTCTAGTAGGTGGGCCATTAGGAATTTAAAATTCCTAAATAATAGATAAGTAGGATTAGATTAGGATAATAGGATTTTAGTGTAAATTAATTAATTTGTGGGGATGGATAAGGTTAGTATATGATGAGATATTGATGTGGGACATTATATAAATGGATAATAAGGGGAATATATTTATGAGATTAAAGAGGATAAATTAGATAAGCAAAATTAGTGTCGACCAATAGGAATATTAGTGACATTAAATGAAGTGAGTGAATTTAGATGCATTAAATATCATAATTAAATAATATTATGGGCTACATGTTATTTAGGTAATCATAATATTAGGGTTAGAATTCAAGATAAGCATTTATGCTTAGTGGGATGGCGAAGGTGAGCCTATCGACTGCAAGAAAGGTCTAGAACTGAATGGTAGAGATTTGAGTGATATTTTCAAGTGTACAAGACTATTTTAACATATAAATCTAGATTTAAGCATCTAAATTTCCTCATTTTAATATAATAAGGCATAAGGATGAAATTACTAGTTTAAAGGAAATAAAATATGTACCATGGTGTGTATAACACATGTTAATTTGCATGAGTACCATTTGAATTTTTAGTGTGTATGACCTAAAACCAAGAGAACATTACAAGTGTAATTAGTTTATGTAATCTAAAAATAATAATTAAAATTAATTGAAAAAAAATAAATCAAAGAAATAGTACACATATGTGTTGATACAACCATGTTACCCCTTGATATTTTACTTTGGTAATGATGCTTCCTTATAAAAGCATTGGAGAGAGGTTGACAACTAAACCTTGGAGATGTGAAGAGGGGAATAAAAGGATAAAAATTCCCCTATCAGATCTAAGGGTGAGTTATGCTATGTCCATTGAGATCTTAGAATCTCAATAGCACAATTCAAATGTAACATAATCTAGCTAATCTCGCATGAGTCAAATTGTGTAACCATATCAACCCACAATAATAGATGTAGTTCCAAGTCCATTGAGATCACATAATCTCAATTGAACTAATCAAAGAAGATAATTTATAAAATAAATAAATCTCAAACGTTGCATCTTAGTAGGGTTGGTGCATGAATATTTGTAAAATGTGAATAATGTATCTATAATTTGGTGCATTTGCATGGCCTATACACCTTAAAATGTGTCTCAAGATGAAGTATCTGTCAAAATGTAACACGTGATCTAAAATTTTTTGTATAATATGTATCACAAATCTGGAAAATCTATCCCAATCTATGGTAAATACATAAAATTATGTCCCAAGTGTATATCTAAATCAATTTTTTCCAATTATTTCAATTGTATATATGTGAAATCATGTCTCTATGACATGTCTCCATTTTGAGGTAAGGGGAATGAAAAAAAGTGATACGTACATTATCTCAAAAGGATAATGTAACTATATTATATATGTGTGAATCATGTAATAAAGAAGCATATAATAGTATCATGTTGAAGTAGATATATCAATGAAACTCATAGTATGCATACATAATAATCCCTAATATGCATGATATAAATCATGTAAACACCTTGAAATAACAAGATAAACAAAACATCAAGCACAAAAATAAGATTAATCAAATTACATGCTAATATGGGTTTAAATAAACCATAAACAAGGGGCATGTTCCAATTCCACACACTAAAGATAAGGACATATTCAAATGTCCACACGCAAAATAAACAAGTACCACTTAGGGCATTATGGCCAACAAACAAATAACATGTTCAAATGTTCCACAAAAAATATAAAGAAGCAAACAATAAGTATATTCAATTAATCCATGTGAAGTGATTAAGTAAATGAAATAGAAACAACTAAGATAAAAATGTCATACTAGTCCTTGCATACATGTGTTATAAATAATGGCATGTAGATTAGCATATCAAATTACATTGTGTAAGATAATAACATGAGTGTAGGAATGTGTAAATGTCAATAAATAAGTCCTAATGAAAATGACTATAAAATAATAGAACCTATGAAATTCATGATCATATATAAGTAAGATGCCCCCAATGTAGTTGTTGTTGCTTGTACAATACACCCTAATTTTTCCAAGAATTAGGAAACCTCTTTTTGATTTTGTATCACTCCCACTTGCACTCATGACTCCTTGGTCTCAACACTCTTAAGTTTTCTTGGTGGTCTATCTCATTTTGGTTATTGAACTGCATCCTAAAACCATCACTGTTGGAAATAACACATCCATGCAAGTCATTTTCATACATATCACTTAGAATGAAAGTAGAGTCTTGACCTCCCAATTTATATTTGAAACTTAGATTTCTTAGCTCTCTTATCCTTCTCTATAGGGTCACCTCACTTTACATACCATTTTGGAATCCAAAACCTACTCCATTATGATGACCAAATATAAATGATAAAGTTTCATATAAAGTATTTAGCCTCAAGATGGAGTCTAGTTATACTTACATTCACTTGGTCATCTTCTCTGATAGCTCTCTCATCTCCTATTGGTGTGAATCCACTATTCATAGGTCACTATTCATGAGTACTATTTATAGGCACTCTTCATAGGTCATAATTCATAGATGAGGTGGACATGGTGACTAAGAATGTGAGGTAGATCTTAGGTGACATGGCATGCAGGTGAAGCATAAAGGTGATGTGTTGGTCAGGCCCATGGTGGGTCCCAAGTATGATCATGTTGATGTGATAAGTGTGAGGCATAACACTCCACTTGAGGACATGGGTTTTATCCTTGATGTGTCATATGGGCTTGTCTTGGAGTATATGATCACAAGGTCATGATGTGGGGTACCATGTTTGATAGACCAATGATTCACATGTGAAAAAGTAAAAAATAATATTGTATTCTAGTTTGTGCACATAAGAAGGAGACAAGATGATTCCTATTGTTAATTTCCCTCACATGGTTAAATGGAGTGCATTTCTATGAGTCACATGGAGTGACTTGATCTTGTCTAAAGTAGTGTACTTGCTTTGTTGACCTTACATATGAAGACATGAATCTTTACTATTTTATCATTATTAATCACTCAAGTGGGGAATATTTTTCTCCAAGGCATATGGGTTGCCTTGTGACTTATGTACATGGGTGCATTTGAGGATTTAGTGGTTACTCTTAAGCCCATGTGGAATATGTCACCATATTTTATCTCTCCTCTCTATTTCTCATATTTTAAAATACTATAAATAATTATGTGCTCCTTTGTATTGTTTATCCAATTAGTGAATCACTTATATCCTTGAAAGCCTAAGCTTGCATGATAGTAGGTTAGATTTTGTAAGGCTTGTATGCCTAACTCACCTAAATTCTTGGGTTGTAAGCGTCATATGAAGGATGGAGGTTAGATCCTTTTAAGGCTATTGTGTTTGGCTCACCTAGGGGCATGGGATGGATCTTTAGATATGGAGCTTGGAGGTTTGTTAGCTCAGATCATGGAAATAGAGGTAGATGTTGTTGGAACTCCCTTAGATTCTATGGATGTTAGCATTTTAAGAGTTAAATGTTGTAACTTTTAGGTTAGAGTACATAAAGCTTGGTTGTAAGATTTAAACACTTAAGTGATCAGTTTGTTAGCACTAGAAAAGTGTTGCTGAGAGAAGCTATGTAGAAGAGAGATGTATTGATGGAATATGAAGTCTAGATGCTGCCTTTGCCATGTGGTTTTTCCCTAGCTTGTTTAGTAGGGTTTCCACATATATCTGGTGCTATAGTTTGTCTCTCTTAGTTTATGTTTTTATTGTATCTTGTATTATATTTCCATAATTTATTTATTTTTACTTACACATATAGGATGTTTATTTCCTAACAAGTGGTATTAGAGCTAGGATTTAACTATTGGTACCTAAGCCTTTTTTATCCCATTAAGTGGTATCAGATCCATGGTTATTGGTTAGTTTTATGCAAGTGGGAGCTACAAGTGGAGAGACCTAGATATAACTAAAAAAAGAAAAAAAAGTTTGCATGATAGGTATCTCTGTATGGGATATGTAGATGGAGAATGGAGAAAATAAGCTAAAAAAAGCTTTACCATATGGATCAACACCAACAAAATGTTCTTGTTAAATAATAAAATTCATAGCTTGTGGTGGAAAAATCTAGTCTCTATTGGTGTAGATGGAGGGTGATGACAAGAAAGTTACCTTGTTGTGGTTCTTGGTTGGTGAAGGGGATATAAGTTGTGGGATCCTACCACCATAATGTGTTGGCTGAGATGTTCAAAAATGCATGTAGAGGAGGTACTAGAACTTGAATCTATAGTTGATGGTGTAGTTGATGGATGTAGAAGAATAATTTGAGACCTAAGGTTCCATATAAGAACAATGTTCGTGTTGAATCTTTTAAAGACTTAGAGATGTATTTAGTGAAGTGATTGATGGTTATGATGTAGTATAAGTGAGTATCCAAGAGGGTTGCAATGTAGTTGATGTGATTAGCCAAGTGGACTAATGCATGGAGTAGCTCTACACATGAGTTTGGCTGGATATGTGGTAGAGCAAGATGTAACTTGACTATATCTTTAAGGTTCAAAAAATTGGTAGGTGTAGTGATGCACTAATTAGTGTGATGAATTACCAATAAAATTGATGGATATCATGTTGATCATGATGGGTAGAAGTTTGATACATGTAGAAGTTAGGTGTTGAATTTTATGGGTTATTCTCTCCAATTGTAGACTACTATCAAGAGTGTGATGCGTAGTTGTTTCTATTCATGGTTGATCAATGGGATGAAAAATCATAATTATTACATGGTGATATTGTGATGAGATGGAGTAGCCATAGGGCTATGAGGATGAAGTAAAGAGTTACTGTTTTGCATAATTAAAGACTATACAAGTTCTAGTAGGCACACTGATGTGTTATAGGAATGCCTTCATGGAGAACCAAGGTTTAACAAAGGTTGTTGCTATATGTAGATGGAATGTTAGTTTTAGGCCCCAACATATTCAATGGTGAGGTGGATCTGATGACTAAGATGAGATGTAGGAGCAAATTAAAGATGGAGATACACAGACATGAAATTAAGAAAGTTATGTATCCCACTTCTTATAGTTTTATAAGTTTTCTTTTAGAGTGTCCTAGAATAGAGGAGGAGAAGATGGTTATCCTATGTATTTTATTCATAAGGAGTAGGAGAAGCCTCATGAATCCATGGTGTGTACTAAACTTGATACTTTCAGTCAGTGTGAGTAGTAAGCAATTCATGGAAGAATCCTTGGAAGAAGGATGGGTCTATGGTGAAGTGGGAATCACTTTGGTTACTGCAAATCAACTATGGAGGAGTAAATGTTGACAAAGTTGATCAAGTTAGATAAGTTTTAATAGTGCATAAAATTGATACTAGGCTTGTTATGGAGCAATAGTGGGCATTGGCATTCATAGAAGTTGGTTAGCAAAAGATGTAGGTGTTTGAAATTCCTATGTATATGATTTCAAGTGGGAGATTATTGGGTGTGAGTCCACTATTCAAAGGTCACTATTCATGAGTATTATTCACATGCATTATTCATGGGTCATAATTAAAGATGAGGTGGACATGGTGATTGGGTAGGTGAGGTGGATCCTAGGTGATGTGGTAGGAAGGTCATGTGGTGGTGGTGGGGCCCACAGTGGGTCCCAAGTGTGATCATGTTTATGTGACAAGTATGGAGTGTAACACTCCACTTGAGGATGTGGGTCTTGTCCTTAGTGTGTCACATGGTCTTGTATTAGAGTGTGTGATTACAAGGTCATGATATGGGGTGCCATATTTGATGAACTAATGATTTACATGTGAAGAAGTCAAAAAGGAGATTAGATTCCCTCTTGTGCACATGGGAAGGAGATAAGATTATTCTTATTGTTGATTTCGCTCACATGGGTGAGGGGCAAATTTCTATGAGTCACATGGAATGACTTGATCTTGTCTAAAGTAGTAGACCTCCTTTGTTGACTTTGCACATGGAGACAAGTATCTTTACTAGTTGATCAATATTCATCACTCAATTGGGGTGTATTTATCTCCAAGGCACAAGGGTTGCCTTGTGACTTTTGGACATGGGTGCATGTGAGGCTCTGATGGTTACTATTGAGCCCATGTGGAATATGGAACCACATTTTATCTCTCTTTTCTCTTTCTCATATTGTAAAATGCTATAAAGAATTATGTGCTCCTTGTTATTATTTATCTAGTTAATTGATCACTTGGATCCTTACAAGATTATGATTTCATGATAGAAGGTTAGATTTTGTAAGGCATGTATGCTTAACTCAGCTAGATGCTTGGGTTGTAAGCATCATATGCAGGATGAAGGTTAGATCCTTTGAAGGTTGTTGTGTTTGGCTCACCTAGGTGCATGGGATGGATCCTTGGAGATGGAGCTTGAAGGATTGTTATCTTAGCTCATAGAGATAAAGGTAGATGTTGTTGGATCTCCTTTGGATGCTATATATGTTAGCATTAT
Organism: Torreya grandis; assembly: GCA_037957365.1. Classification (NCBI taxonomy): domain Eukaryota; kingdom Viridiplantae; phylum Streptophyta; class Pinopsida; order Cupressales; family Taxaceae; genus Torreya; species Torreya grandis. Next base: position 382,336 of record JARHVA010008155.1, read on the forward strand.
AAGAGTTGTATGTTGTAGATCAGAGGTTAGAGAATGTAAATCTTGGTTGTAATATTTGATCACCTAAGTGTTTGGTTTGTTATCAATGGAAATGAGTTGCTAAGAGGAGTTATTTAGAAGAGATATTTGCTAATGGAATATGAAGTCTAGATGTTGTCTTTACCCTGTGGTTTTCCCTAACTAGTTTAGTAGGGTTTCCATGTATATTTGTTGTTATGGTTTGTCTCTCCTATTTTATGTTTTAACTATAACTTGTATTATATTTCCATAATTTATTTTTTTACTTTCACATGTAGGATGTTTATTTCCTAACAAGTGGTATCAGATCTAGGCTTTAACTACTAGTACATGAGCCTTATTGATCTCAATAACTCCCTGTAGCTACTTTAGAGGGTCATTTTAGTTTTTGTGGATATTGGGCCTTCAAGACCTATCCCATCCTATTGACCATTCTCATGTGGATAAGTTTATTGTTTTATTCTTTGATTAGAAACACGTTTTTAGGTACTTATCCCACTTATGGGGTCTTTAGTACATGCATTCTCTAGCTTGCTTGGGTCTCTAGCTTACTTGGGTCTCTCAATCTAGTATGTGGGTATCACTTTAATCTATGTCCCTTTCATCCCAAAAAACCTATATTGATGAAAATAATAATATAATGAAATTTATTTTCATATTTTACACTTGGTCTCTAGCCCCTGCCTTGATTGCCTTCTACTTCATTAAAAATCTTGTTAACCCAATGAAAAAGTTGTTATGTTTCCTAGTTAACTGTTAGCTATAGGTGATTAAATTTTTTCCAAGTAGCTAGGCCTAATCAAGATTTCAAATCTTGATTAGGTCTACCTAGACCTATTCTCCATGTCCCTTAGCTAATTATAGATTTTTTCATGCATTTTGGTCTTAGTGCTAAGTCTGTTTATTCCTCAAACCTAATTAGGGTTTTAAATGCTGAATAGGTCTTTAGGAAATTTTTCACTTGAGTCTTTTGGTAATCAATAATATTTTATTGAATAGGTCTATGAATGGGTGAGGAAAACTCCATAATGATACTTATAGTTTTGGAGTTGATTAGGTCTTCACATATTTTGATAAACAAGTCTAGTTTTACGTGGAACTTTTTTTGTGACTAGGTCTAATTGTAGGTTCAAGGGGATGTCTAGTTATAGTTTGGGTTTTAAACCTAACTAGGAATATCAATGTTTCATTGGTGTTATTTAGTTCTAATTTGGGATCTAATTCCCTGACTAGGTTTAAGTATAGGTCATAGTGTTAATCAAACTTTTAAACTATGATTGGGTCATGAGCATAAATAAGGGACTTTGTAGTGTTATGTGAAACTTTAGTTTTGATTAAATTGACATGTTATTATAGTTATAATAAGGTAATTTTACCTATACACACCTATTATTTTCACCTATAGTAATCCTTGTTCTAATTAGGGATTAGGTCCTAACTAGGTCAGGACCATTCCCCACCAAGCTCACCATTATAATCAAGACCCAAGACATGATAGGTTTTGCATGCGTCTCATGTATTATAACATAGTTGCATTTGTGGTTTGAAACCCAAATAGGTCTTAGGACCTCCCTTGACTATCCCTTAATGCTATATAATTTTTTTTATCTGATTACAAAAAAGAGCTCACTAAGAATAAACGCACAAACCTAATCACGGGTACAAATACCAATTAGTTCATGCCCCCCCCCCAACTCCATTTTTATTGAAAAAAATGTAATTCAAACCATTTGAAAGTACCTAATTTGATCTGTTAGGAGTGTTGTGGGACCTAGAGTCAATTTTATAATAATAATGTTTGATCCTGATGTCAATTTTTTGAACCATTTAAATTGTCAAGAAGCTGAATCCAACATGAACATCTTAGTAATTATAGACTCCTAATTAGGACTAGGATTTTTGAAATTTCTTGTTAAGTCAAAAAATTAAAATTCAAAGAAAGAATATAATCATGAGGTCCATTTTTTCCCATCAAGTTGTCTGTACTTCATACTACTCTGGGGGGGGATAACTTTCATTTTATAGGCCCATTTTGGAAATTGTTTACACCACTATAAATCTCTTTTTACCATAGACATTTTGTTCCCACTAATTTTTCCTAATTTGAATTGAGTAAAAAGTTGCTCGTAACTAAGTTTTACAATTTCTTGACCCAAATAGGTCTACCAAGTGCCTTTTTAGACCCCCTAAGATTTTTTTAGCCATAACTTGGTCCCTGTTAACCAATTTTACAAAACATTAGAGTCATTGGAAATATGACTCCAATGTAGACATCTTGGTGCCTCTAGTTTCCAAAAATTCCTCTCATGAAATGAGTTTTTAAAGTTTAAAGTTTATAATTTTCATGTGGAGCTTTGAATTGCAAAAAACTTGGTTTTTTTAAAATCTTTTTACAAGTGAAAATTGAGAGAAAAGGCAAAGTATTAGGAATGGAAATGTGAATGAGCATTTCAATGGGAAATGAATCTATGGAAAGTCTTTAAATAAGCCAATCCTTGCCCATTTTAAGGGTTGGATTTTTGTTGCTTCAAAATGCTCAAATTCAACCACTATTATTTTTGCTTTTGTAGTGTATTATCCTATCCCTATTGTGTAATCCGATGGTTATGCTTGTGCAATTTAGATCAATCAACCATGTTGAACTTGTAATAATTTATCTACATGAATATTTTTATTAATAGAAGGTTCTAAATTTATTGCTTTTGATCTATGCATTTGTATGGTGGTTGTGAAAATTTATTTCATTATCTGGTTAGCTTTGGAATATGCATCGACTTCATTCATGATTATGCACATGCTAATCAGGTGAGAGATCAATTTATGGAGTTCACCAATCAATAAATATTGATAACCCCTTCACTATTATAGTATTTATTCCCTTTTTCCCTTTCTTTTTCTCTTTTTTTATCAAATCTAGTTAAATTAGGGTTTCATTTGATAGCAATCTATTTTTGCTTGATTTGTTTCATTGCCACTTTATTGTCACACTATAGAATGATTAAATGCATGAAATAAACAACTAAAGTTAAAATTTTAATTTTTTTAATCTAAAACCCTAAATTTGATTTGGGAAAATGTATACATATACTTTATTGTTTTCAATTTCTACTTGAAACCCATTTGAATACAACACATATCCATAATTACCATATACTTTATTTAAGTATCAGAACATTGTTAAAATTTAGTTTTAAATTTCACACTAGTAGGCCCCTTGATTGGAATCATCACAACACATAAATGAGTGAATATTAGTGCACTATGACTCAATAGATATAGACCTTGGGGAGATCCACCTCACGAGACTCATTTTAAGAGAGGCTTAATGATCTTCGCCACCCTTAAAGCCCCAATATTGGCATTACTATTCCAAATAACACACCAATAGTTTTAGTTCTAGAAGGATGGTTAGAACCAAAATATTTTAGACTTATCCTTGATTTTAACTTGTTTCCCACCAATTATGTTTTTTAAGAACAAATTACATGCTTGAAACACACATCAACAATTTTGGTTCTAGAAAGAGGGTCACCAATGCATTAAACTATTTTTTTTAACAAAAATATAAACTTAAATGCTTAGGAGTGTTATTGAAATTTAGGTATTCTATATTTTAAACTATAAAGTAGATGAGTAACCACTAGATAATAGTATATTAGGTATGACTTTGATATTTTAGAGCTTAATAAACTTTGAAAATCAATAGAAAACAAAGGAAAATCTAAAATTAGATAAATCCACTTAGCTAGTATCTCACCTACAACTATAACTTCCTTTATCAACCCATGTTACCCCTCAAAACCCATAAATGTAGGCTAATCCTACTTAGATTGGTGGAGGTGGATTCCCTATGCATGTTCTAGGGCTTTCCCATGACTTACCAAAGAATTCCAAAAAGTTTTGCCCAGATTACATAATTAATGGGTTTCAAGCCATTGAAGAATACATTTAGGCATTCAAATATGCCCTTATTTGAACTCAGGTTTAATAAAAGGATGTTTATTTCCACCTATTCCATTACTCCTTAGGGGAGGTTACTTATGCTTGGTACCTTAGATTTCCAAATGGGTCTATAACCTCTTGGGTTGATATAAAAACAATGTTTACCAATCACTTTAGACTACCCATTTACCCAGCTATCTTGTACCATCACTTTGTTGCTACCTATAGGGAGCCAAAAAAACCAATGAGGTTAATATGTTTAATTTTACACAAGATATATCAAAGTTTGAAATAACCATACACACAAATGGAAGTGGATTCCATATGAACTTACCCAATGGGTTTGGACTCAATGAGTTCCATGTTTCTTAGAATATCCCTGACAACACTTACATCCTTGTCAGTGGCCTACAATGAAGTTGTTAATATTGAGAAAAGTATGGTTATTTAAGGCTATGGAGGTGGTACTATACTTTCACTAGATCATCTTGGTTCTTAAAACTAAATTCCAATTATCAACCAAGATCTTCAACATAACACTCTATTGATGATATAGACACTAGAATGCCCAACATGATTGTTTTAGATGTCAAAGCACCCCTATATCAGATCATTACCTAACCTTCGAATGCGACCATGAGTTAGTTTAGCTAATTAGTTAAACCAACTCACTAACCACCCATTTTACCCCACTTAACCTTCAAACCCTTGACCATTGATGGTCACTCTAACCATTGACTGTCAGGTCTCTTCCCCATTTGGCCAAAGATAACTCAAGCTATGTGTAAGATAGCACTTCAAAATTTAATATAGATGGAAAGCTAATCCATCACAATAACCCACCAAAGATCATATGGAAAATTCTACCTCCATCTCTCTTTGCCTATAAAAGGAGGAGAGCAGGAGGTGAAAAGGATTGATGATCAATCAATCCATTCATCTAAGCATCTAGCAATCAGGCAACTAATAGTCATCAAGATATATCAAACTTCTTTTTAGGTTCTCCCTTCAACAAGTCAACAACCATGATAGAGACCCAAACCTCTACCCAAATTATTCTTCAATAAAAGTATTGTTACTCTACCAAAATTACTCTAGGATCAACTACCAATCATCAAGAAACTAGATACATATATCTCTATTTTTCAAGCTTTATTTATTTGGTTTTTGACCTAGACCCCTCTGCTTATTCATAGACCCCTACCTAATTTTTTAAACTCCACCTAACCCATTTATAATTTGTATTGACCCATTATTTTCTTAATTAGTCTATTTTCCTTTTATCAAGAATTTATTTCTTCTTGCATTTCCTTTCAGTCTTTTCTATCATTTGATGCAAATATTTCATGTTTATCCCTTTCAACTTAACTATTTTAAGAGTGTGGATTGGTAGCCTCCTAGCAAGCTCACACTTCTTAGATCTATCTTATGTTAGGCAATCCACCTTAATACCCGTCTAAAAACCCCTTTTCATGAGTGATTTCTTATATATAGGTCATTCATTCCAAGACAAAGAGGATTTCTTCATGATCATATGAATCACACGTAAAAAAACAAATAGGTTCTTCTACCAAACCCTTATTATTAGTTTTTTACTTATTATTTTGTAAGAAATGAATAGAAATTGAGAAAAATATTCTAGCATGCTTGGTGGTACCATAGTAGCATCTAGGTGCCCTTTTCTTCCTTATTTTATGATCATATAAATAAATCAAAATTTATTTTGGGTATAAAATAAACCTTAAATTCATTGATTGCTTACATGTTTATCTCACTTAGTTAATTTAAAATCAAAGTAATCAATCATAGCTTCACTTTTTTATTGCATACTATATCAAACCACTTAAATCAATTAAACTTTAAAATAATTGACAGAAGGCCCGACTAAGATTTCATCTCCTAGCAGATCACCTTCACACTTTTGTCTATCTTACTTGAAGGTCATTACCAAGAAGATAACCAAAACTCAGCTCTCTAGCTAAGTCTAAACTCTAAAAATTGGTATATACTGGCTAAACACCCTATTGTCCCCCAAAAATATCACTCATTTTGGGACAACATTTGAACTATTTTGGTCCTAAAGACCAAAATTGTTTCTTCCCTTTCTGAAATTTGTCTTAGACATTCAAATTCCTTATTTTTCAAGCTTCTCAAGAATCTACGGACTTTGCAGGCCAAGTTCAATGGGCTTTATAGGTTGATTTCTATGAACTTGGTTTCTATGGACTCTACAGGTAGGTTCATTTCTCTAGGTTTAAAGGCTTCTGCAAGTGGGTTCAATTAAAAGAATTAGTTTCCAACACTTGGTCATTTTTGGGATTGGTTCAGCGCCTTGGTTTAATCAAAGATGTCCATCGGCAAGCATCTAAGCAAGGATCCAACCATTGAACCATTGAACCGTTGAACCTTGAACCATTTTGGTTCAACGGGTTCAATAGGTTCAAGGTTCAACATCATCGGCAAAAGTTAAGTGCTTCATCAAGGTTCAAGGTTCAACAGCTTCAAAACACTTATCAAAAAGAAGGTGGCTTGAACCATTGAATCATTGAACCATTGAATCATTGAACCATTGAACCACTTTGGTTCAAAGGTTCAATGGGTTCAAGGTTTAATAGGTTCAACGCGTTTGGTTCAATGAAGGAATTTCCAAAGGACTTAGCCAAATCAAAGGGAATGAACCATTGAACCATTGAACCAAAGCTTGGTTCAACAGTTGGTTCAATGCTTTGGTTCAATCAAATAGTTCACTCAGTCAGTTCATCAAATGGTTCATCCACTTGGTTCAAAGCATGGTTCAAAGCTTGGTTCAATGGTTGGTTTAAAGGAGCGTTTCAAAGCAAAAGTTCAAAAGAGCCTCCTGAAGGACAAGTGCCCTTGTGGAGGGCACTTGGTCGATAAAAGCACCCTTCAGAAGGGTCATTTTCAAGGAAGCTACAAAGGTAATTCTTTCAAATTTTTATTTAAGGTAGTCAAAAAAGACTAAGGCAAGAAACAATTCTTTCAGACTTTTTGTCTGAAGGAATTCCTTCAGACAAAAAGTCTGAAGGAATTCAAGAAAGAAGCTGCGGGCAGAAAGCCCGAAGTAATTTTCAAAGAGGCAAAGTGATTGAAATAATTCTGTGGACTTTTTATTTACGAGAAATTTCTATGGACTTTTTGTCCATGGGAAAATGCCTGTGGAGAAAGATCGGGGAAAATTTTCGTGACAGACTCCAAAGAAAAGGCCACCGAAGGACCCCAAAGGGCAAGTGCTCTTGCAAGGGACTCTCGACTGCTAATTTAAAGAACACTTCCCCAAAGTTGGGTCACCTTCCCTTCAGGAAGATGAAAAATCATAAATTTGAAGAAGGACCAAGGGGTGATGTGCCCGAAGACGTCAAATTCAAGAACAATGAACTAGCCATTGAAAACATAGTGACGGGTGTGCGAACATCAATTTCAAAGCTCATTAAATAGCCATTGATCCTTGTAATCTATAGACCTGAATACATTCATAGGATTTAAGGCCAAGATTAGTAGGAAGTAATTAAGGAATAGAGTATCGAATTGAATCAAGGACTTGATTCAATTAACTAAAAAAAAGGAACGATGAAGAAGGATCATATCACCAGGTGGACATTGAAATATGCAGACTTTCAATAGTGTGACTTATTTCTCTACATTGAGAAAAACAAATGGGTAGATGCCCCTAAATTCCAGCCTGTCTTCTTAACAAATTTCAATGCAACATGATGTGTTACTATTCTCGAGTCCTTCTTGAAGAGGCTATATAAGGGACTCTCTTTTATTGTAAATCTATATCTCTTTTTGACACTCATAAATGAAACTCTACCCAAATTGGAAGGCATTACTGAGACTTTGAGCTCAAATTTTTGATCATATTTTGTTATTGGAATAAGAAAGCAAGTGACTTTTTAGACTTTGTGTTGTGATATTTTTGTTGTTGGGGAAATTGTTCTTATGTCTTTTTCCTTAATATATTTTCTATTCCTTTAATTCAACAAGCAGAATTAGTGAAAGTAGTCAAGAAGGTGTCCTAAAGAGTCAGCTGTTGAGAGAATTTGTGCCCCCATAATTGCCTTTAGTGTGTTTTCTTTTCATTTCTATGTAAAGGACCTTGGGATGACTTTTTTCCGTCATTGTCCTTCGTATCTTACTCTTGAGCAATTAAGGTGGAGACTTTGTGATGCACCTTGATTTGCTGGTTATTACGTCTTTAGTTACATTTTGATTTTACTACCAGGAGTATTCTTGTGGCTGGCTGAATAGTACTTCTAAAAGAAGGGGAGTGCTTTGTGTCATTTACCTTGAGTTTTTCCTTTGATCTGCATGCATCATCTCTAAAAAAAGAGAGATGGATGGTTTGTCCTACCCTTGAGTATTATTTTTTGTTTATATATATATATATATATATATATATATATATATATATATATATATCCATAGGGAACCTCCCCTTGATGAGAGGAGAGATTAGTCCCATTTTGATGTGGTAAACCTACACATTTGGATGACCAATCTTCCTACTTCAGATAATCAGACCTATTTTGTTTATCAGTATGCTGATCGACAAAATATTCAACCAACAGTTTTTAGTGACTCCGCTGGGGATATACATAATTTTGTACAATTTGGAACCTCAAGTTTTAGATTGAAACATCACCTGTGTCTTACCCATTATCATTATAACCCTTATCCATTACAGATTCTTGTGACTCCATTACTTGTCTTACCCATTATCCATTTATAGCCTTACCATTCACCTCCACACTAACCAGAAAAGAACACACAATTTAAAGCCTCAAGATTTAAACTAAAGCAAGGTCAATTCTTTTCCATTTTTGTTTCACAATATGGCAGATTCAAGGTATACATGAAGCCAAAGGGCTAAAGGTATTGTTGATCCTATATTTGAATTGGTATAACAAAGTGATTTTGATCTGTTTCCTTTACCATCTCATCTCCAACGAACCAAGAGCTTTCCTCCTACTAAAGTCAAATATCCATTGCCAGATGAAGTATCCACTTCTGCTATTGATAAAGCTTTGCTAATAATTACCCCTCTAAGATTTGTTATTCCTCCTTTTCATAATCATATAATGGTGTTTCAAGGCCACTGGGGTAATGCTTTTGGTCCTCTTAATCTTACTCCACCTCTACATGAGTTTCCACGTAGTTTAAGGAAGAGTTTCCCCAAATTCTATGGTGATGGGAAAGTTCATCCTGATGAACACATTGCAACCTTCAACATAGCCTATGGACTAATTGGAGTATAATTTGAAGATGTAGTAGTCAGGTTATTTGTAGAAACATTACAAGGTGCTGCTGTAGATTAGTTCTATCATCTACAGGCTTAGTTAATAACTGATTGGAATACCCTCAAAGATAAGTTTGAAGCTAGATTCAAACCTATAGAAGATGCACATGCACTTCTGGCTTAACTTACACAGATGAATAAAGAGCCTCATGAACCAATGAGAGACTTCATAGCCAAATTTAACAAATTGAGGAATAGAATTCCTGTAATTGCTCAACCTACAACTAAGAATCTCAAATGCTTCTTCATTAATTCTCAGTTCCCTGAAGTAAGTTTTCTTTTGAGACGTGCTAGTCAAATAGATCTTTCTGTAGCCCAACTTTTGGCCACTAAGGTAGAATATGATCTCATCTTAGCAAGGAAAATAAGAAGAGATCCAAATAGAAATAGGTCCTCATCATCTTCTGAATATTCATCTAGAGGCACCACTGATCCAATGGTGTAAAATCTGGCAAATGAAGTGCTAGCCTTGAAAAGACAAATGGCACAAGGAATGTCTTCTACTCCTTCATACAAAGATATGCCAAGAAGGACATTTCCAAATCAATCATATCAAGGCAATGCTACCAGGAATCAAGGGCAGCCAAATCGTCTTCCTCCCCCACAAGGAAAACTTGCCTTGGAAGCTCCTCCAACCAACTCAGCAGTTGGATATTTGGAAACAGGACATGCTTTCTCTTTCCAACCTAATTTTGAGCAAGAAAATGACACTGATCTCTTCATGGAGGATCAAGAAGAATCATCTGGTGACTCCCACATTGGTTTCTTGAACTACCAGGATGAACCTAGAAGCAAAGGAGAAGCTATTGATGGATCATATGTAGTGTTTACCAAGTCCAAGAACGAATCAATCCAGCAAGCTGATAAAGGGAAGATAGAGGAGTAACCTCAACCAACAATTATAATTAATAAGCATGGAACTACTCTACCTTTCCAGTCAAAGGATCTGATGATCACCCAAAATGTAAGTACATCAATTTCACCTTCACCTTCTACTTCAATTTCGCAAACCAACCCTCCTTCCATCCCTCCTAAAACCCAAAACGTTGAAATGCTTTCCTCTGTTCATAGTCCAATTCAGCCATTTGACATAATTGATCATGTCAAAAAGACAAAAATACAAATGTCTAAATTTAAATATTTGCAGTCCAATCCTGATCAATTAGATAAGTTGGTCCAATGTGTCAAGAACCAAACCGTCCTTGCAAGACAAGAGGTTAAGAAAATAATTCTTGATTCTCCAAAGAACATGCCCATTATAAATAATCTTGTCATTACTCATCCAGCTGACCCTGGGAAAATAGAACCTTTCTATGTTTCCCTGTTAATAAATGGTTATCAACTCAACAATTGCATCATTGATTTTGGGGCATCTAAAAATGTCATGCCTACTAAAGTAGCTAAGTCTCTGGGCCTCACACTGACCAAGACATTTGGGAGATGTTTCTCCATGGAGAACAAGCAAGTACCATTGTTGGGGCAAATCAAAGATGCCCAATTTGCATTTGTAGCCTTTACAGACAAGAGAATCAAGATGACTATCTTGGTGGTTGACGTCCCAGCATCTTATGGTATTTTTCTTGGATGAAATTTTTGCAAGGACATGGGAGGAGAACTAAGCATGGACCTGTCTAAGGCAAGGATCCCTACCCAAGGTGTAATGAAGAGATTGCTTCTTGAAAATGAGGCAAACTACGTGGTTAGCCAAACATCAGCCCATGCAACACAAATTCTATTTGAGTCTTTAGGCAAGGGTAATTATTTCTTGACCATAGAGAATGTTCATTTTTCTACAGATGAAAGTCTTATAGTTGAAAATCTAGGGATTGATCCAAATAAGACTTTAGGAGAATTGGTAGGGCACAATACAAATAATGAAGGATCTTCCTTCTCTAATGAAGAGAAATCCAATAGGAGATCAGCTTCTGATGATCCTTGGATCTTGAAATCCAATGGCAGTAATTCTTCCACCAATGATGGAGTTGGGACTATGTTGATATCTCCTCAAGGAGATATTCTTCCTTCATGCAATTTGCAAGTTAGCAACACCAACAACATAGCTGGATGTGAATCTCTATTGCTCGGATTGAAGATTGCTCAAGATGAAGAAATCAAACTCCTTCAGATCAAAGGAGATGCTAAGCTGATAGTTTGTTAGGAGTTTGATGTGGACAATCCAATCATGTACCGACTAAACCAGAAGAATAACTAATTATGGTAATGGACCATGCTGCTGCAAATCAAAATCAGGAAAAGGAACCCTTCACCAAGAAATCAAGGAGTTATGGCTTTCAAATTGAAGACCACATCCTACCATGGAACAAGAAGAAGAAAAAGCCAAGAGGAAGACACAAAAAATTGATTTCTTGGTGGAGAGCTCCATTCACCTGTCACCATTTCTGGGGGCAAAATGGTTTCCTACTAGTTTACTAGGATAGAGCACTATTTTCACTCTCTCAGGAAGTAGCATCTAAAATACTTCAATTTTTGAAGTATCAGATCATTTCATCTATACATTTGTATATTTGTATAGTTTTTAATTCTATATTATTTTGTTTGTTTCCATTTTTTATGCCTTTCATTTCTAGGTAGCATGACTCCGTATCCCAATGGTACACATAAAGACACTGGAGATTCTAAATTCTACTCCCTTCAATTTTTTTTGCAATTGATAGAAGTTCCCCAACTGGAGCCAGCTATTGTCCCCCAAAAATATCACTCATTTCTGGGACAACATTTGAACTATTTTGGTCCTACAAACCAAAATTGTTTCTTCCCTTTCTAAAATTTGTCCTAGACATTCAAATTCCTCATTTTTCAAGCTTTTCAAGAATCTACAAGCTCTGCAGGCCAAGTTTAATGGGCTTTATAGGTTGATTTCTATGGACTTGGTTTCTAAGGACTCTATAGGCAGGTTCATTTCTACAGGTTTAAAGGCTTCTACAGGTGGGTTCAATCAAAAGAATTAGTTTCCAACACTTGGTCATTTTTGGGATTAGTTCAGCACCTTGGTTCAATCAAAAATGTCCATCGGCAAGCATCTAAGCAAGGATCCAACCATTGAACCATTGAAACTTGAACCATTTTGGTTCAATGGGTTCAATAGGTTCAAGGTTCAATGTCATCGGCAAGAGTTAAGCACTTCATCAAGGTTCAAGGTTTAACAGCTTCAAAACACTTATCAAAAAGAAGGTGGCTTGAACCATTGAACCGTTGAACCATTGAACAACTTTGATTCAAAGGTTCAATGGGTTCAAGGTTCAATAGGTTCAATGCATTTGGTTCAACAAAGGAATTTCCAAAGGACTTAGCCAAATCAAAGGGAATGAACCATTAAACTGTTAAACCAAAGTTTGGTTCAACGGTTGGTTCAATGCTTTGGTTCAATCAAACGGTTCACTCAGTCGGTTCATCAAATGGTTCATCCACTTGTTTCAAAGCATGGTTCAAATCTTGGTTCAACGGTTGGTTCAAAGGAGCATTTCAAAGGAAAAGTTCAAAAGAGCCTCCCGAAAGAAAAGTGCCCTTGCGGAGGGCACTTGGTTGACAAAAGCACCCTTCAGAAGGGTCATTTTTAAGGAAGCTGCAAAGGTAATTCTTTTGGATTTTTGTTTAAGGCAGTCAAAAAAGACTAAGGCAAGAAATAATTCTTTCAAACTTTTTGTCTAAAGGAATTCCTTTAGACAAAAAGTCTGAAGGAATTCAAGAAAGAAGTTGTGGGCAGAAAGCCTAAAGAAATTTTCAAAGAGGCAAAGTGATTGGAACAATTCCACGGTCTTTTTGTCCATGGGAAAATGCCTATAGAGAAAGCTTGGGGAAAATGTCCATGTGAGACTCCAAAGAAAAGGCCACTGAAGGACCCCAAAGGGCAACTGCTCTTGTGGGGGACTCAGCTACTGATTTAAAGAACACTTCCCCAAAGCCGAAGGGTCACCTTCCCTTGGGAAGATGCAAAATAGGAAATCTAAAGAAGGACCAAGGGGTGATGCACCTGAAGACATCAAATTCAAGAATAGTGAACTAGCTATTGAAAATGTAGTGATGGGTACGTGAACATCAATTTCAAAGCTCATTAAATAGCCGTTGATCCTTGTAATCTACAGACCTGAATGCATTCACAGGCTTTAAGGCCAAGATTGACAGGAAGTGATTAAGGAATAGAGTATCAAATTGAATCAAGGACTTGATTCAATTAACCAAAAAAAAAGGAATGATGAAGAAGGATCAGATCGCCAGGTGGACATTGAAAGATGCAAACTTTCAATAGCGTGACTTATTTCTCTACATTGAGAAAAACAAATGGGTAGATGCCCCTAAATTCTAGCCTGTCTTCTTAACAAATTTCAATGCAACATGATGTGTTACTATTCTTAAGTCCTTCCTAAAGAGGCTATATAAGGGACTCTCTTTTATTGTAAATCTATATCTCTTTTTGACAATCAGAAACAAAACTCTGCTCGAATTGGAAGGCAAAATTGAGACTTTAAGCTCAAATTGCTGATCATATTTTGTTATTGGAATAAGAAAGCAAGTGACTTTTTAGACTTTGTGCTGTGATATCTTTATTGTTGGGGAAACTATTCTTATGTCTTTTTCCTTAATATATTTTCTATTCCTTTAATTCAACAAGCAGAATTAGTAAAAGTAGTTAGGAAGGTGTCCTGAAGAGTCAACTATGGAGAGACTTTGTGGCCCCATAATTGCCTTTAGTGTGTTTTCTTTTCATTTCTATGTAAATGACCTTGGGATGACTTTGTGCCCTCATTGTCCTTCGTATCTTACTCTTGAGAAATTTAGGTGGAGACTTTATAAATGCTGCATCTCAATTTGATGGTTACTACATCCTTAGTTACATTTTGCTTTTACTACCAAGAGTATTCTTGTGGCTACTTGAATAGTACTTCTGAAAGAAGAGGAGTGCTTTCTATCATTTACCTTGAGTTGTTCCTTTGATCCGCATGCATCATCTCTAAAAAAAGAGAGATGGATGGTTTGTCCTACCCTTGAGTATTATTTTCTATATATATATATATAACATATCCATATGGAACCTACCCTTGATGAGAGGAGAGATTAGTCCGCTTTTGATGTCATAAACCTACACATTTGGATGACCAATCTTCCTACTTTGGCTGATCAGACCTATTTTGTTTATCAGTACATTGATCGATAAAATATTTAACCAACACACCCAACACCCTTATCGTTGTGGTGTGTGAAGTGAGGGGGTAGGCCCCAACACCAAGCCACATATTGATTTCCAATACATATCTAGTTGAGAGCATTAAACACTTGAAACCAACCTTAGAATTATTTTTTAGTACCTATTCTACAAACCAAGTTCTTCTTCGCACTTTTAAACTAAGGCATAAGCCAAAATCAAGATAAAAGGTACCCTAATATTTTAAATGCACTCTAGTGTATGTTTTAATTTCCTCAAGATCTTTTCTTTTATTTTTTTTGTGTTTGAGTTGTGATCTTTATTTTATTTCTTTATATATGTCATATGGTCTTTAATAGACAATAGTTAAGGAATCAAACCAACTAGGAGCCACCTTCCTCTTCTTCTTCCTCCATGGAGTATACCTTAGATGTTGAGGATTTTACTCATCCTTCTACCCCCATACCATACCTTGAATAGTTGCCCAAGATGATGAATATTTTTCCACCTTCCTTGATAACAACCCCGTGGCCCTCTAACATTACCTCAACACCTTATCTCATTGCACCCCTGCTTCGGTTCCTCCTAGTGATCCACCTTATGGGATGCCTCCCCATCTTATGGTTTCAACTACCTCTACCCAACCTATGATCAATTAATCATATTCCTCCACCAATAATCCACCTACTACCAACCAACAACTCCTCTAATAGAAATGAAACCTTACCTTTAGTTAACCATACTTCATCCACCATGGGGATACCTTCTGACCATATTACCAATATCCCACTTATCACTACTAACCCACCAATCTCCACCCCATTTCAAAATGTGGTGCTTTCTATACCTTTTACCATTCCACCTATCAATACCAGAGTCACCACTCACCCCCAACCAATTAAACATACCATACCTCTAACTCAATCCATATCAATTCCATAATCTACCAATCTAATCATACCTCTAAACCAACCCACATCAACCCTTCAACAAATACCTATGACACTCTACCCATGCTATATTCCTAACCACAAGGATATATAACTTCATCCTCTACCCAACCTCTTGTGCCCATTAACCCTTATGTGGCATCATCCTAACCCTTAATGACCACATACCAATATGTGGCATGTTCTCAACCTTCTATCAACTATCCATATATTGTATCCACCCAACCTCAATAAAACTTACCATATAATTATGAAACTACCTAACCCCAAATAGATTTGGTCAAAATGTTGATGGATAAAATGACCAACCTAGAGTCATCTATCTTTAGGGCTCACAACCTCTTGTTTTATGACCAAATCTATAATGATCCTATCCACCCATTGATCCCTATCTAACCTTACCCTCCTCAATGAGAACTACCCAAATTTTCTAAATTCAAAAGTAAGGAAGACCCCCAATAACACCTAAGAGCATTTTGGCTTTCATTCTACTTGATTGCCTATGATGATGCTCTTTTACTTTGCACCTTTCATATGTCTTTATCTAGACCAACATTGGATTGGTATGGTGATCTCACCAAGCAGTTCATCTTTTAACTTTCCCAACTCACCCAAACCTTTTTATACCACTTTTATATTAATATATCTAAGAAGGTCTCCATCACTAACCTCTACTCCATTAGGCAATTTGATGATGAGTCAATTTCCAATTTCATAGCTCGATGGAGAGGTCATATCAACCAGATCTCTTTCTCTTTGCCACAACATGAGTTGATTGAACTCTTATCTTGGGCTTATACCAAACACATCACCCACACTCTAAAAGTTCAAACCTTTATAAATTTTGATGAGGCTTTCACCATGGCACACAAACTATAAATTAGAGCCATCAATGAGGGGAAGTTGAAAATAAGAAACAAAAAATCTATCTTTAAATCCAATAACCCTTCCCCATCCAAAATCACCAACCAATATAACTACCCAGACACCGAACTAAAGGCAATTGTAAACATGGTTGTCCTCAAAATAGCCCCACCTCTGGTCATCAACCAATCTAACCAAACCAATTTCTCTAACTCCTCTAATTAACAAAACCAAAATCAAAACCAGGCTATGCCAAAACAATACACTCTGCTAGGGGAGTCATATATTTCACTTTTGGACAAGTTTCTCAAATACAACATCATATAGCTTCCCCCTATCAAACCTCCTCCTAAATTTTATGCTTCTTATCTTGTACCCATTTGGTACAATTAGAATGGTCTATGTGCTTTCCACCATTTCATTGGACATGACATTAGTAGGTTTAACACCTTTAATACCATTATCTAAAACTTGATTGATGAAGGAGAACTCAAATTAGACAATCCCAATGCACCTCTAAATCAATCACTTAACATATTTCAACAACCTTTTCCAAACCATTCCCCTTTTACCAACCATTATCATAATAAACTATAATCCTCTCATGCTCATGAGGTCCATATGGTCAATGTAATTATCAGTGAACCTATCATTGAGGAAACCATTGCTTCAATCACCTCTTCCTTCACTCCACCTATTAAAGTGGTGGAATCACCCTCCATTCCTTTGGATACCCAAAAAAAGGAAGCAACCACCTCCTTTCCTTCACTTGATGAGATAACAGACCTACCTACCTCCCCTTTGATAGAAATACCCAAGGAGGCAACCATTTTTATCACAACTTTCTCCCCCGTCAAGGAATCACCTGCCCTCTCTTCATAAGCCATTCCACAAAGAGAGATCACCTTACATATTCCCTCTATGGAGGAAATATCTTTCCAAATATTTAAGTCTTCAATCAAGGACAAGGGTGAATTAACCATTGCCGTACCCCAACCTATGGGCCTAATTTTTGAATTTGATGCCCAAAGAACCGAACCAATTTACAAACCCTTCTCTAGACTGGTCCAAAGCCTAGAATTATCATCTCAACCCAATTTGGATTGAGCCATATTTTGGCACCATCTTGGGCTCCCTTTTCAAAATAAACATTAACCTTTAACCTCAATTTTATCCACCATTAAACCTATCATCTCCTCAATCCCTTCATCAAATACCTCTCCCTCCAAAACTGTGGAAGAACCATCCAAACCATCTCCATCACAAATTATTAAATCACCTTACACCTCTTTAACCAAACCCATAAATGACTTAGGGATACTACCTAATCCTAGCCTTATCCACCTATACTTGAAGTTGGACTTAACCCCATCTAGTCCACCAAAAAAAACCTTAACCAAACTAACCAGGAAGGGGGAACCACCCAAACATCCACCTAGAACTAGAACCATACCACCCCCTTCCCTCTTACCTTCTATCTTGGGACCTCATCCTTCTTCCATCCTACGATCTCATTCTTCTAACAAGAAGGTGAAACCTCCAAAAACTACCAAAACTAAACTTCCTCCTTTTATTCTACCTTACCTAACCCTTCCAAAACATCAACCTCCCCATCATTTTCAACCAAACTATCTACCTCCACCTTCCCACCTATCTCCAAACCTTCATCATCTCAATCATCCACCTCTAAATATTTCACATTTAAAACCTCCCCCTCAAAACCAAAAAAGTCCAATAAAACCCTTCTACCACCCATGATTTTCATGATGAAGCCTACTTCTAAGAAGGCTCCTAGCCCAAAAAACCAAAAACCCATCACCCATAATAAATTTGTTCAAATCTTATTTGACCAATATACAAAGGTTGTTATAAAATTATTCCTTAAGACTAACACCTATCAAATCCTTTGAACCTTCAAGTAATTAACCATCTTGGTTTAATGATAGTTTAATCTACTCATACCATAGGACACCTGGACACAACACAAAGAACTTATGGGATGATGATGATCTATTATCAAATGAACCTCTCTTGAGCCCATTACAAACCCAACCACTAAACAAACCTATCTGACACTTACCTACTACCACACTCTCATCAAAGATTGAGGAGGAACCAAAGCAACCTTATAGCCCAACACTTCCCCTCATCTACACTATCCATATGGTTACCCAATTTTAGGCCCAACAAAAAGATAAGGGACATGTCCAAATATCAATTCCATGGACATATCCTTTCACTCCTTAACCTTCCAACTAGGTTCAAGCACCCTTACCTTTACCAAAACCCAAAATATCCATTTTAGGTGCCTCTCCCTCTAACTCTTCTAAATCTATCTAATGAGTAGTTAGAAAGTAGCTTCACCAGACACCAATGAAGATGAGCCTAGACAAACTAATCAACACCTCACCCCATCATTGACAAGAACTAATATAGGTTATATAATCTATAGAGGTATAATCCAAAGACCCTCAAATTCTTGTACCCTTTGTTGGAACCCTTCAAATTTCTTCCCTTGTTACATTCAAGTATTCAGAAATACCTTCTATTCATCCTGAAGATCTAGATCCACCTCTCTTCATTACTGCATACATCAATCAAACCTACATAAAAAGGGTGATGATTTATGGAGGAGTTAGAATTAACATCCCTTCTCATGCTTATGACTAACTCCAACTATGAAAGAATATCACGTCAAAAAGCTCAATAGTCCTCCATTCCTTTAATGATACTATGGCCACAACCTTGGGAATAGTCATTTGTCACATCCACTTGGGACCTCACACACTTACATATTTCTTATACATCATATAAGGCAAGTTACAATATAATGTATTACTTGGATATCCTTAGATCTCAGCCATGAGTTGTGTCCCATCCACCTTGTATCGATGTGTTAATTTTGAACACGAGGGTCAATTCATCACCATACAAGCTAACTGTAGTCCTTTTGCCTCTTGTAACATGACATATCAACCCAATGACATTATTATTCCTTATTCATCCACCTCATCACCAACCAAAAACAACTCTACCCTTACCGTCGATGAAGCTTCAACTAGATCATCTATCCCTTCTTCTCAGATCCCCATAAAGAACCCCCTAGAACCTATGCTCCAACATCTCTCACTAGGAGAGTATTATCTTTTAGCCTTGGATGAATTCCCTACTCCTCAAGAGTATGGGAACCTTGACCATGATCTTGACTATGATCCCAATATTAGAACCATCATTCCTTTCAGACTTCTCAACCACCAAACTAATTTCATCTATGGGGGACTTGATCACTCACTTCTCACTTCCTCCACCACCTCCTCTATTTGACCATTTACTTCCAATTTCTCCTATTTGGACAAATCAAAATTTTCCAAATTTTACCTTCATAGGTGTGCCTAAAAGGAGTTTATCCTTGACCATTATGAACATGGACCCCACAAGTTACCTTTGATCAAAACCTAAAAACCTCATGAGCTATTTGGCCTTGGGTTTTTACCACCAAAATAACCCACTAATTCACCCAAATCCATTACCACTATTGAGGAATACATCCCATCCTCACCAACCCCATCTCTTTGAACGTCTAAGGATTTCAAAATCATCCCTCCTAATTTGTTTTTAGTTAATATCATTAGTTTGGGCCCTTTAACCTATCAAAATGGTGTCCAAACTAAAACCTTTCAACTAATTCATCCTAAAATGGTAGAAAATGATTCTCCTACTATCCACACCATCTAACATCAGGATGATGATTCTATTCTCACCTATCTTGGTGTGGGGGATTCTTCTATCAATAAATCCCTTCCTTTTAAAAACCAAACCATGTTGAATGAATCCACTATTGATGTCAACTTGGGTACTTAGGAGAACCCTCACATTGTAAAGATTGGTCAATATTTAGATTCTACAGAGCAATAGGATTACCCTTCCTTCCTTCATGACTAAAGCATAAAATATTATTAGTCTTATCAAGATATGCCTTAGATTTTCCCTTATATTTCTCTCCACAACATCATCATTTGTCCCATATATTAAGCTTGTTAGGAAAAAGATTCATAAGATGCACCCTCACATCACCCTTTTAGTTAAGAAGAGCTTAAATTCCTCTCATCTATTAATTTTATTTAACCCATTAACTATCCCCAATGGGTTTCCAATATCATCCCCATTACCAAACCCATAGGGGGACTTCACCTCTAGACTGAATTTTGTGACCTCAGCCTTGCTTGTCCAAAGGATGACATCCCTTTGCCTAACATTGACCAACTTATTGATCCTATAGATGGCCATGAGATGTTATCCCTCATGGATAGTTTCTTAAGATATAATCAGATCTTGGTCACCCCTAAGGATTATTATAAGACTTCTTTCATCACCCCATGGGGAAATTTTTGCTATAAGATTAGTCATTTAGTTTGAAGAATGCTGGAGCAACCTAACAGTGTGCAATGACCTACATCTTGCATGATCTCATCCACAAAATCATAGAGGACTATGTAGATGATCTCTTTGGGAAATCCAAATATCATACGGA
Source organism: Torreya grandis (assembly GCA_037957365.1). Taxonomy (NCBI): domain Eukaryota; kingdom Viridiplantae; phylum Streptophyta; class Pinopsida; order Cupressales; family Taxaceae; genus Torreya; species Torreya grandis. Next base: position 403,119 of record JARHVA010008155.1, read on the forward strand.
TCATCTTGAAGTTTTCAAAATTATCTTCAAGCACCTAATCTATTTCCATGTCTGACTCAACCCCAAAAAATGTGTTTTTGGGGTCCTATCTAGAAAGCTTCTTGCCTTTATCATATCTCTTTGAGGAATCATAGTAGACCCTACCAAAGTTATATCAATCCTCAACATGCCACCTCAAACCCATATTAAGCAAATCTACAACTTGTATGGGAAGCTCCAATCCATCTGTCACTTCATCTCTCAATTATCAGATATATGTCAACCTTTTCACTATCATCTCAATAAAGATGCATATTTTAAGTGGACTAAGGACTGCCAACAAGCCTTTGATTCACTCAAAGAGTACCTCATTTCTCCACCCATCCTTATCCCTCCTAAAGAGGACCAATGCTTCTATCTTTATGTATCCACCACTAACCATTCCTTAGGGGCAATGCTCACTCACAATGATGAATACAATAAAGAACAAGTTGTCTACTATATAGGTTAGACACTTATAGAGTATGAGAATCAGTATACCCATACCAAGAAGATTTATCTCACCTTATTTTTTATGGTGCTAAACTTATTAATTACCTCCTCAATCATAAAACATTTTTCATCACCCACACTAACCCACTCAATTACATACACTCTAAACCATACCAAAACCAATGTAAGGCTAAGTGGCTCATGCTCCTAATTGAGTTTAACCTTGAGTTAATCCAATAAAATTTGATTAAAGGGCAAGTTATTTTTGATCAATTTGTTGAATCTCCTTTGATATACAACCAACCACTTCCTCTTGCATTTCCTAATGAATCCATCATGATTCTTTCTCAAAAGGACATCACCTACCAAATGACCATGTTTTTCATTAGTTCAAAATGCCAACATGGTGGGGGTGCCAAAGTTATTCTCATTCCCATCAATGGTGAACCTCTTCCTCTTTCCTTAAAACTTTATTTTGAGTTTACCAAAAATATGGCTAAGTATGAAGCCCTAGTAATAGGCCTCCAAACTGCTCTAGCCTTAAGAGTTAAGATGATTAGTGTTTTTGGCAATTCCCAACTTGTGGTCAACTAAGTAAATGGATCATAATAATGTAAGAATGATGTATTTCAATAGTATAATAAAATAATAGATGTACTCTTAAAATCATTTTATCATTACCTTATCTAATCTATTCCATGATCTAATGATATATTCAAGGATATAATGGCTTCCCTTGCTTATCAAATCCTATCTCAACCTTTCAATTCCAAGATCTTTGTCACCATTCATCATTTTATCACCCCATCTTATATCCAATCTGACCTCCCTACCATATGTAATGTGGAGTAATATCCATCAGACATTTGGTACAAGCAAACCTTTGATTACCTCAACCTCAACATCATTCCTCCCAACCTCTCTAGGAATGCCCAAAGAGCCTTTATTTACAATACTTCTCATTATACCATAATAGGGGAATACTTTACAAATGTGGTTTTGATGTCCTTTTTCTCTATTGCATTTATAGTCATGAAGCTTCTCATGATATCAAATAACTGTATGATGAAATTTGTGGGGGACACTTTAGTGGTCTAGTTTTCACTAAATGTATCCTTCACCTTGGCTACTATTATCCCACCCTCAACTAAGACTATTGTGATTATGTAAATAAGTGTGTTAAATGTCAATAACATTCCAATTTACATCATGCACTATCCCATGGCCTTCAAATATCCAAAGACTTTTGGCCCTTCTCCTAATGGGGACTAGACCTCATTGGAAAAATCAATCCTCATTCTTCATAGTTGCACCACTCCATCATCACCACCATCGAGTATTTCACCAAGTGGGTAGAGGCTATTCTCCTCATCTTGACCAAAGTGGAAAATATTTTTGAATTCATCAATCATTGTTTCATCTATCATTTCAATATTCCCCATAAGATTATCATCAATAATGTAATATCATTCAAAAACAAAAAGGTTAAAGGTCTTTGTGATGCATTTGGCATCAAGTTAAGATTTTCCACTCCTTATCATCCATAAAAAAATGGATAGGTGGAAGCCTCTAATAAAACCCTCAACAAGATGCTAACTAAAGTGGTCAATGCTTTTGGTTAGGATTGGCAATTACACATCACTTTAAATTTATGGGCCTATCGTACTAGCATTCAAACCTCTATGGGTGTTGCCCCTTTCTCTCTGGTCTTTAGAGTAGAGGTAGTCTTGCCTCTCAAAGTCTAGATTCCCTCTCTTTACATATCCTTGAAAGACATCATTTTTAAGAGTGACTATCATCAAAATCATCTAGAATGACTTGAAGTACTTGAGGAATGCCACCTAGCTATGCTTAATCACCTTCATGTATATCAAGAGTGAATCAAGAACACTTATAAAAATCACTTTAAAGAATGATAATTCAACATTGGAGACCTCATCCTAAAGGAAACTCAATATGTAACCAATATGGAAAAAATAAAGTGAGGTAAGTTTGATTTCAATTGGATTAATAATCTATAAGTATGGATTAGGATCTTACCATTTATCCTTTTTTGAAGGAAAAATAGAACCAAATCCTTTCAATGCTTCACATCTACATCCTTTATTTTGTTAAACAAGGATCAAACTCACCTTTTTTCTAACTTAAGATTGTCCCTTGATTTATGAGATTTTTACCTTCCTCATACCTTCATCCTATCCATTTAAAGATAATTGATTACAATATAAAACCATGTGATTAAGCATCACATTCATATCCTAATCCTAAATTTGGGTACCACAACTCTACCCACAACATGGTTCTCATGGATACCTTTTGTCCCTAATTAGATGGAATCCTATGGTCATTATTTCTTGAACACCCCTTTTTTACCTATCATTGACCTTCTTATGCTCTAGGTTTTGCCCTCATAAAGGTAAGCCTATAAACCTATATATATATATATATTCATGTCTAACCTAACATTGAAACAATTTGGGATACCAAAATATTGCTTGGGTCAAATATCTCTAGCATACAAACTACTCCCTTGAAGGATAAATACCCAAAATCTAAATTGCTTAAAAGGATAGACCGTTCCCTTGAAGGATAACTACTAGAATAAATAAATCCAAACTTAGACCATTCCCTTGAAGGATGGATAAGTCAATGTTGTCAAAATTAATTATTTTAAGCTTCTCACATCAATAAACTTCACAAACCTATCAGAATAAAGCAATAAACGACCCTATATCAAAATTAAAATAAACTATCCCAAGAAAGTTGTAATCAAATTTCACATATATAACATCAATAGTCTTCCCTTAAAACATGGACTTGTCTATTATGGTTTTTAGGTCACCTATAGAAAGGGAAACCAAACCTTAAGATGTTACATTACCCTTCACACCACCTATAAATTATCTCCCCTTTGTACCATCTACAAATCAATGGATTTTGAGCTTGCTTGACAATAATGTAATCAAGATACCATTTTATCAACCAATGTATGCTAATTCAAAGGATTCAAAAATCTTATATTCCTTCAACAAATCTAACTTTAGGTTGGTTTTGTCTTTTCCAATAAAGAATCATCATGCCTACTCCTTGTCTTCTCCTAATTGGTTCATCTATTCACTTAGACCTAGGTCTCATGATTTTTCATCTCTTTTCCCACATTTAGTTATCTAAACTTATTTTATGTGCCATCATCTAAACAAAATAACTATGCATCAATAATCATAACTAAAAACCATAAACACCATAACCATAATCAAAACCATAATGATAAACCACACTACAACTATAGTCATAAACATCATATCCATCTAAAAAATAAAGCATCACATAATTATAATCATCTATAACCATAACCATAATCAAAACATCATACTCACATCACATCCTCATAAAATCATAACCATGTATAAAATAATAACCATGACTCATAAATCATAACATAACATCCCTGATCATAACCATAAATCACAACATCATAACCATGTATAAAACAAAGCATCACATCATCATAAACATTATCCATGATCATCACATGTGTAAGATAACGATTCTACATATCATAAGCATAAATCATGATGACTATAAACACCAAAACCATGAACCATGAACTATAAAATAACATCCATATATCATCATCATATACATCATGTCTCATCAAAATAAAATATTATATGTAATAATGTGCATCTCTCTCTCAAAACATATACATGTTACTACATCAGCTTGTAGGCTGGTATCAAAATCATATACATCTATACATATCATATCATATCATATCCTATGCCCCTAGGGTAATGCTATTTCCTAGTGCTTTCCCCCCTACGGTGCCTACTTATCCACCCACTGACTTGGAGTTGTTATACCTACACCACCTACTAAGATGGCTTTATACTCACCCCATCATGGCTCTTGTGGACACTGTGTTAGAATTATGGCCTCATAATAGTGAAACTCCTCAACTATGTCCAAGTAATATTCCATAGGGATAACATCTAGTGGTCTTACTAGTGCTATAGCTACTCCTCCCCTCTATCTCAAGTATCCCTCTCCTAGGTCACCAAGCCTAGTAAAGTCCTAGCCTAGTCCCTCTCACCCATCATAGTGGCAATCTAACCTTGAAATGTCATAAATTGGCCCTATAATATGGCCACCTTCCCCTATAAAGGTATGATCTATGCTTTCATAGTGTCCTATGCCACTCCTACCTATCCATAAAAGCCACCTCCCTATACTTGTACTTATGGACCCCCACCAGCTAGATCTACATCCATGGGTTATCTACCCCCATAATCTCATCTAAAATCCACAACTACATAAATGGATTGATACTATGTCACATAGCCATCAATAAAATTGGCATCATCAATCTCTAATATAATGGGTAGCTCTTCATGATTAAGAAGCACCTCTATTGGTTGTGGTAATGAAAACAAAAACTCAGCATCCTCTTACATGTACATCAAGAATAGGCTTAGAATCCCCTGTACCAGGTCAAACTACTTGTAAACCTTATCAAAAGGGATGAGCTCAGTCTCACCCTCTCTCCTAAAAATCCACTTATATCTATACATCGATAAAACATGTTGAGTATAGTGGGATCATATCAGGAAGCTGTCATACAACCTCTAAACCACATCCATAACAATAAGGCCTCCATTGCCCCTCTTGAGTACCTCCTCCAGCTCTTGTGATTGCATAATCACTCCTCCACTACATAAAACCCACCCTATAGTCCATCTAGGTGTATCCCTCCCATGACAACCCCATCGATCTCATAACTCAAATATGGTCATAGGGCTAATAATGAAGCATAAACCCCATGTTGATTCCATATCTCCTATGCACTCTAAACCCCCATAACTCCTTATATATTAGTACCAACAAAATAAGCACCCACCTAAAAACTATCCAACTAAGGAACATTTGTACAAAAACTCCTAATAAAAAATAGGGAAACCTCCCACTACTTGAATATGGAAATGTAAAGCAAGAGACTACCATCATCATCATTGTCATCAACCACCTACCATCTTTGGCCCTCTGATACAATGGACTATAACTAAAGCTTTCAACATACCATTTGGTGGAGGCTTGATCCTTACCATATAGGAGCTCCATATGATCATCTCTCTCCTAGTTCTCAATATGATATATCAACTCCCCCAAAATGGGTAGCTATGTAATCCTATGTACATCCTCTAGTAGGATGGTCATCTTGCTCATTAATAGGAAAAAAGTGTTTGTGGCTAGATCCCATCTCTTGATGAGGGCCATGATAACTACATCTCCTAAAATATACTAGAAGTGCATCATCACACTGAGTTTGAACTCCTCCATGTGTGCTTAGTCATCATCCATCATCCCTTACTGGATCTTTGTAAAGATCTGAGGGACTTGATCCTACATCTAGGTCTGATCTCATGCCTACAAAATTCATTACAAAACACACATAGTTTTATATTTAACTACTCTACCTATGAACATTTACCTCTTTTTTACCTCATTCACCCTACCTAAGAACACCTATTTTAAACCATTCTAACTATATCAACATATTTTCAAACCTACCTTACACCTAAGCTAAACTATATCAACATATTCTTTTACTACCCTTAACATTGCCATTAACTCAATTATAACCTTCATCTTACCCTTAAAACTTTTGGCTTACCAAAAAAATCTTACCCTTAATAATTTTTCCTTATCCTTTTATCAAAACCCCTTTTACCATTTAATCAACTGTTGATGGTCACTATGACTGCCGAGGGTCAGCTAGCCATTTAGCCTATGGTCCTCGACCATTGATGATTGGTTACAACCATTGACAGTCAGGTATGACCATCAATGGTTATTATGCATGACTACTAATGGTAAAACACCTAAAACTACCTACCTAAAACCCACTAAACCACCCCTTTTTCATAACTAATTACCCTAGCATTTTTTCTCTACCCTATCCCCAACCCACCTACACTTCTAATTTTGATTTTTACCTACTAATTCAACCAAAACAAACTCCAACCTAAAACTAGGTAAAAACCTAAACCCTTCCCAAAACCATCCCCAAATTCAATAAAAATTCAACCAAAATAAATTAATCTAACAATTCAATGTAGCCCCTACCTCATTCCTCAACCATTGTCAAAAAGGAATCCTAGCTCCTGCTACTTGGGCATGTCCTTGTCTACCCTGCATCCTTGGTCCCATGTTAGCTCAATACAACCCCACCTCATTATCACTGTCACAAAAAATTATAAACTCACCAAGATCACATGACTCAAGAGATTCAAAATCCAAAAGTGAAAATAAACTTGTCTTTTTCACTTTTATCCTCCACAGTTTTAGGGTTTCCTCGTGACCTGTTAGGTGTGGAGCCTTATTATATTCTAAAATCAGATATTAAAATTCTCATGTTATTTTAGTTAGGTTTTTATCCCATTATTTGAATCCCTAATGATGTGGGGGGTTTCAAATGGGGTTGTAATTTCATAGTCAATTTGGGCCATTGATTAAAGGTTTCTAGATCTAATGGTAGAGGTTATATTTAGGTGTTTTTACCCTAAAATATATTGATATAAGGCTAAGAGGTATGAGTAATATATCATGAAATATTGTACATATAAAGTATGTATAAAAGGTAGAGAGGTATAATAGGGTTTGTTACAGGTTTTTATTTTTCCCTTGTATTACTGTAAATAATATATTGGACAAGTTTGGTAGATGTAGCCCATCTTGGGTGAACCACGTTAAATCTAGCATCTCTCATTATGTGCATGTTTATGTTTATTTTCATAATGTTTTGATTAATTTATTTCTTTTTTTCTCTTGTATGCAATTTAGGGATAGATATGGGTTTTAATTTATCCTAATAAGTGGTATCAGAGGAAAGGTCTTTTTTGCACAATTTTAAATCGTGAGAAGAAAAGGGTTTGACCTTGAGTGGGAGCTATAACGGATGAAAATAAATCTAAGGTGGAGATGTTCAATTTATATAACTTTGGATTGTGGAAGATGAAAATGAGGGATTAACTTTACCATAAGGACCTCTATTTACCACTGAGAGGGTAAGCCAGGAAGCCATTGACAATGTCAGATGAAGATTGGGAACTATTGGATCAGAAAGCCCTTGATACCATATGGTTGTGCCTTGTATCTTTTGTAGCATTCAACATATCACAAGAAAATACAACATAAGTTCTTAAAAGTGCATTAGGCAAGTTATATTAAAAACCCTCTACCTCAAAAAAAATGTTTTTGATGAAATAATTATTTAATATGAAAATGTTTGAAATAGTTTAGTACTAGATCATTTAAATGAGTTTAACATGGTTACTAGTTAGTTACATTTCATAAAAATTGAATTTAATGATGAAGTTGGAGATCTTATTATTCTTTTTTCATTGCTTAAAATATGGAATATCTTGGTAATGGCATTAAGCAACTATGTGTCTAACAATGCCAAACTAAAGTTTGAAGCTGTGGTGGGTATTATCCTAAGCGAGGAAATGTGAAGGAAATACACAGGTGAAACATCTATATGTAGAAATGCATTAATATTGGAGGTTAGAGGAAGGAAAAATAATAGAGGAAGAGGAAACCATGGAAAATCAAAATGGGGTACAAGATCTAAATCAAGAGGCAAGATAGAATGTTGAATCTGTATCAAGCTAGGACACATAAAGAAATAAAGCTGGTTTTGAAACAAAAAATAGGGTAAGGACCAACAGGAAGGTAAAATAGAATAAACTGTAGTAAGTGATGCATTAAAAGATGCTCTTATACTTTCTTTAGGTAATATTAATGAATCTTGGGTTTTAGATTCAGGTGCTTCTTTTCATGCTACCCCTCATAGACATTATTTTATAGATTATGTTCAAGGTATTTATGAGAATGTTTACCTTGGTGATGATGAAACCTATAACATTGTTGGAAAATAAAATGTTTATATTAAATTATATAATGGAAATACTTGGGTACTGAAGGATGTTAGACATGTTCTAAGCTTGAGGATAAATTTGATCTCTACAGGGAAATTGGGTAGTGAGGGTTGTATGGTCACATTTACAACCGAATCATGGAAGGTCACAAAGGGTTTTTTGGTGTTTGTAAAAGGTAAGAAAGTAGGTACTTTATATTTTTATATAAATAATGATAATTCATATTTTCTTGTAGCTACTATAGATAAATATGTAGCTTTGTGGTATTACAGACTTGGCTACATGACTGAAAAAGGAAAGAAGACCCTACATGCAAAGTATAAACTACTAGATCTAAAATAATTATATTTAGAATTTTGTGAGAACTATGTATATGGGAAATTAAAACATGTGAGGTTTCTTAGGGTTGGACCAGCTAGGAAGGAATAAAAATTATAACTTGTGCATATGGATATATGGGGACCAGGTCAATTATCTTCACTTGGTGGTTCATATTATTATGTTACTTTTATTGATGATGCAACTAGGAAAGTTTAGGTATATTGTATAAAAAGGAAGTCTGATGTTTTTGATACATTCAAGAAATAAAAACCTTTAGTTGAAAATGAAATAAGTTTAAAACTAAAATATCTTAAATTAGATAATGGAGGTGAGTATTATAGTAATTATTTTAACAATTACTGTTTAGAAAGTGGAATTCATAAACAAAAAATAGTTTTAGGACCACCACAATAGAATGGCGTGTCAAAAATAATGAATAGAACTATTATGGAGTGTGTTAGATGCATGAGACTACATGCAAGTTTACCTTTATAGTTTTGGGTAGATGTTATAACTATAATAGTTTATCTGATAAATAGAGGACCTTAGAGTACTTTGGATGGTGGAATACTAGATGAGGCATAGACTAGAAAGAAGGTAGATTATTATTTTCTAAGAGTTTTTGGTTGTGAGGCATTTTATTATATTAACAA
>JARHVA010008155.1:415000-545025 GCA_037957365.1 Torreya grandis
TAGATTACAAGGATCAATGACTATTTTATGATCTTTGAAATTGATGTTCACGCACCCGTCAATATGTTTTCAATGGCTAGTTCATTGTCTTGAATTTGACGTCTTCAGGCATGTCACCCCTTGGTCCTTCTTTAGCTTTTCTATTTGGCACTTTCCTAGAAAGAACCTGCCCTTTTGGGCCTTAAGAAATGATCTGCTTTAGGTCAAGAAGAGCCCCCCACAAGGGTATCTGCCCTTCGGGCAATCTTTGGATGGCCTTCGAGCTTTGGTAGTCTCTCACAGACATTTCTTGTGGACAAAAAGTCTGTGGACAAATTCCCCGAGCTTTCTCCATGGGTATTTTCCTGTGGACAAATAGTCAATAGAAATTTCCCACGAACAAAAAGTCCACATAAATTTCCTACAGACAAAAAGTCCATGGAATTGTTCCTTTGTTCTTTTGGCTTTGAGAATTTCCTTTGGGTTTTCTTCCCACAGTCACTTTCCTGAATTCCTTCAGACAAAAAGACTGAAGGAATTGTTTCTTGCCTTAGTCTTTTTTGAATTCCTTAAACAAAAATATAAAAGAATTACCTTTGCAGCATTCTTTGAAAATGACCCTTCTAAAGGGTACTTTTGTCAACCAAGTGCCCTCCACAAAGGCACTTGTCCTTCGGGAGGCTTCTTTGAATTTTTGCGTTGAACCACTCCTTTGAACCGAGTCGATGAACCAAGGTGATGAACCAACTGTTGAACCATTTGATTAAACCGTTTGATTGAACTGAAGCATTGAACCGCTTGGTTGAACTAAACATTGAATTGCTTGGTTAAACTAAAATGGTTCAAGCTGATGAACCCTTTGATTGAACCAATCCTTTGAACCAAGTGAATGAACCAAAGCATTGAATTTCTTGGTTGAACTAAACATTGAACCAAGCTGATGAACCAAGATTTGAACCAAAATGGTTCAAGCCGATGAACCAATTGAATGAACTAAAGCATTGAACCAACCGTTGAACCAAGCTTTGGTTCAACGGTTCAAACGAAGCCTTTGAACCAACTGACAAACCATTTGATTGAACTAAAGGATGAACCAAAGTGTTGAAACAAAGTGGATGAACCAACTGAGTGAAACAAAGTGTTGAACCACTTGGTTGAACCAAGCCATTAAACCACTCCTTTGATTGAACCCACCATTGAACTGAAAGCATTGAACCTATTAAACTTTGAACTCATTGAACCTTTGAACCAAAGTGGTTCAATGGTTCAAGCCTTCTTTGCTTAGATGCTTGCCGATAGAGATTTTTTATTGAACCAAGGCACTGGACCAATCCTGGAAATGACCAAGTGTTAGAAACTGATTCTTTTGGTTGAACCCACCTGCAAAAGTCTTTCAACTTGTAGAAATGAACCTGCCTGCAGAGTCCGTAGAAATCAAGTCTATAGAAATCAACCTATAAATCCCATTGAACTTGGCCTACAAAGTCCATAGATTCTTGAGAAGTTTGAAAAATGAGGAATTTGAATGCCCAGGACAAATTTCAGAAAGGGAAGAGACAATTTTGGTCTATAGGACCAAAATATTTCAAATGTTGTCAAAAAAATGAGTGATATTTTTTGGGGGGACAACAGCTGGCTCTAGCTGGGGAACTTCTATCAATTGCAAAAAAAATTGAAGGGAGTAGAATAAAAAATATCCAGTGTCTTCATGTGTACCATTGGGTTATGGAGTCATGCTACCCAGAAATGAAAGGCATCAAAAAGGAAACAAACAAAACAAAATAGAATTAAAAACTGTACAAATATACATATATACAGATGCAATGATCTGATACTTCAAGAGTTGAAGTATTTCAGATGCTGCTTCTTGAGAGACAGTAAAAATAGTGCATCATCTTGGTAAACCAACAAGAAGACATTTTGTCCCTAAAAATGGTGATGGGTGAATGGAGCTCTCCACCAGGAAACTAATTTTTTGCATCTTCTTGTTGACTCTTTCTTCTTCTTGCCCCAAGGTAGGACGTGACCTTCAAACTAAAAGCCATAACTCTTTTCTTTCTTGGAAAAGGGTTCCTTTGCCTGATTTTGATTTGTAACAACATGGTCCATTACCATAATTGGTTGTTCTTTTGGTTCAGTCCAACACATGATTGGATTGTCCACATCAAACTCCTGACAAACTATCAGCTTAGCATCTCCTTTGGTGTGGAGGAGTTTGATCTCTTCATCTTGAACAATCTTCGATTTGAGCAATAGAGATTCACATCCAGCTATGTTGTTGGTGTTACTATCTTGCAAATTTCATGAAGGAAGAATATCTCCTTAAGGAGATATCAACACAGTCCCAACTCCATCATTGGTGGAAGAATTGCTGCCATTAGATTTCAGGATCGAAGCATCATCAAAAGTTGATCTCTTATCATATTTCTCTTCATTAGAGATGGAAGATCCTTCCTTATTTGTATTGCAACCTACCAATTCCATTGAAGTCTTGTTTGAATCAATTCCTAAATTTCAGTTACAGGACTTTCATCTATAGAAACATGAACATCCTCTATGGTAAAGAAATAATTACCCCTGCCTGAAGACTCAAACAGAATTTGTGCTACAGGGGCTGATGTTTGAGTGACCACATATTTTGCCTCTTTTTTAGGGATCAATCTCTTCATTACACCTTGGACAGGGATCCTTGCTTCAGACAGGTCCATGCTTAGTTCTCCTCCCACATCCTTGCAAAAGTTTTGTCCAAGCAAAATACCATAAGATGCTAGGATGTTAGCCACCAAGACAATCATCTTGATTCTCTTGTCTGGAAAGGCTGCCAATGCAAATTAGGCATCTTTAATTTACCCCAGCAATGGTACTTGCTTATTCTCCATGGAGAAACATCTCCCAAATGTTTTGGTCAATGTGAGACCTAGAGACTTAGCTACTTTAGCAGGCATGACATTGTTAGATGCCCCAAAATCAATGATGCAATTGTTGAGCTAATAACCATTTATTAATTGGAAAACATAGAAAGGTTCTATTTTCCCAGGGGTAGTTGGAGGAGTAAAGACAAGATTATTTGGAATGGGCATGTTCTTTGGGGAATCAATAATTATTTTCTTAACCTCTTGTCTTAAAGGGATAGTTTAGTTCTTGACACATTGGACCAACCTATCCAATTGATCAGGATTAGCTTGTAAATATTCAAATTCAGATATTTGTATTTTTGTCTTTTTGACATGATCGATTATGTCAAATGGATGAATTGAGATAGGTACAGAGAAAGGTACTTCAACTTTCTAAGTTTTAGGAGGGATAAGAGAAGGGCTGGTTTGTGAGATTGAAGTAGAAGGTGAAGGTGAAATTGATGTACTTACATTTTGGGTGATCACTGGATCCTTTAACTAGAAAGGCAGAGTGGTTCCACGCTTAGTAATTGTAATTGCTGGTTGCGGTTACTCCTATATCTTCTTTTTATCAGCTTGCTAGAATGATTGGTTCTTGGACTTGGTAAACACTACATATGATCCATCAAAAGCTTCTCCTTTGCTTCTGGGTTCATCCTAGTAGTTTAGGAAACCAATGTGGGAGTCGTTAGCTAATTCTTCTTGATTGTCTTTAAGGAGATCAGTGTCATTTTCTTGCTCAAACTCAGGTTGGAAAGAGAAATCATGTTCTGTTTCCAAATATCCAATTGTTGAGTTGGTTGGAGGAGCTTCAAGGGCAAGTTTCCCTTGTGGAGGAGGAAGATGATCTGGTTGCCTTTGATTTTTTGCAGCATTGCCATGGTATGACTGATTTGAGAATGTCTTTCTTAGCATATCTCTATATGAAGGAGAAGAATACATTCCTTGCACCATTTGCTTTTTCAAGGCTAACACTTCATTTGCCAACTTTTTCACCATTGGATCAGTGGTGCCTATAGATGCATATTTAGAAAATGACGAGGATTTATTTCTATTTGGATCTCTTCTTATCTTCCCTACTAAGATGAGATCATCTTCTAACTCAGTGGCTAAAATTTGAGCTATAGCAAGATCTATTTGACCAGCACGTCTCAAAAAAAATTTGACTTCAGGTAACTGAGAGTTAATGAAGAAGCATTTGAGATTCTCAGTTGTAGGTCGAGCAATTATAGGAATTCTATTCCTCAGTTTGTCAAATTTGGCTATGAAGTCTCTCATTGGTTCATGAGGCTCTTTCTTCATCTGTGTAAGTTGAGCCAAAAATGCATGTGCATCTTTTGCAAGTTTGAAGCTGGCTTCAAACTTATCTTTGAGAGTATTCCAATCAGTTACTGACCAAGCCTGTAGATGATAAAACTAATTTGCAATAACACTTTTTAGTGTCTCCACAAAAAGCCTGACTACTACATCTTCAAATTCTACTCTGATTACTCCACAAGCTATGCTAAAGGCTACAATGTGTTCATCAAGATGAACTTTCCCATCACCATAGAATTTGGGGAAATTCTTCCTTAAACTGTGTGGAAACTCATGTAGAGGTGGAGTAAGATTGAGAGGACCAAAAACATTACCCCAGGGGCCTTAAATTTCCATTGTAGGATTATGGAAAGGAGGAATAACAAATCTCAGAGGGGTAATTATTGGTAGATATTTATCAACAATAGAGGTAGATACTTCATCTGGCAATGGAAATCTAACTTTAGTAGGAGGAAAACTCTTAGTTCGTTGGAGATGAGATGGTGAAGGAAATAGATCAAAATCACTTTGTTGTACCAACTCGAATACAAGTTTAATGATACCTTTAGCCCTTTGGCTTCGTGTATACCTTGAATCTACCAGATTGTGAAACAAAAATGAGAAAGAATTTACCTTGCTTTAGTTTGAAGCTTGAGGCTTTAATTGCGCACTCTTTCCCAATAGCTCTATTTTTTATAGACCAGATAAAATAATGAAGGTGGAGGAAGATGGTAAGGCTATATATGGATAATGGGTAAGATGTGAAACAGAGTCACTAGAGTCTATAATGGATAAGGGTTATAATGATAATGGGTCATATCCAAGTGATGTTTTAATCTGAAACTTGAGGTTCCAAATTGCACAAAATTATGTATATTCCTAGCGGAGTCACCAAAAACTATTGGTTGAATATTTTGTTGATCAACATACTAATAAACAAAATAGGTTTGATCAACCAAAGTAGGAAGATTAGTCATCCAAATGTGTAGGTTTACCACATTATAAGGGGACTAATCTCTCCTCTCATCAAGGGGAGGTTCCCTATATATATATAAATAGAAAATAATACTCAAGGGTAGGACAAACCATCCATATCTCTTTTTTCAGAGATGATGCATGTGGATCAAAGGAGAAACTCAAGGAAAATGATAGAAAGCACTCCTCTTATTTCAGAAGTATTATTCCGCAAGCCACAAGAATACTCCAGGTAGTAAAAGCAAAGTGTAACCAAGGATGGAGTAACCAGCAAATCGAGATGCAACACAAAGTCTCTATCTAAATTGCTCAAGAGTAAGATATGAAGGACAATGAGGGTACAAAGTCATCCCAAGGTCCTTTACATAGAAATGAAAAGAAAACACACTAAAGGCAATTATGGGGGCACAAAGTCTCTCCACACTTGACTCTTCATGACACCTTCCTGACTACTTTCACTAATTCTGCTTATTGAATTAAAGGAATAGAAAATATATCAAGGAAAAAGACATAAGAACAGTTTCCCCAATAATAAAGATATCACAGCACAAAGTGAGAAAAGCCACTTGCTTTCTTATTCCAATAACAAAATATGATCAATAAACTGAGCTCAAAGTCTCAGAAATGCCTTTCAATTTGGGTAGAGTTTCATTCTGATTGTCAAAAAGAGATATATTTACAATAAAAGAGAGTCCCTTATATAGCCTCTTCAAGAAGGACTCAAGAACAATAACACATCATGTTGCATTGAAAACTGTTAGGAAGATAGGCTGGAAATTAGGGGCATCTACCCATTTGTTTTTCTCAATACAGAGAAACAAGTCACGCTATTGAAAGTTTGCAACTTTCAATGTCCACCTAGCAATCTGATCCTTCTTCATCATTCCTCCTTTTCTGATTAATTGAATTGGGTCCTTGATTCGATTTGATGCTCTGCTCCTTAGTCACTTCTTATTAGTCTTGGCCTTAAAGCTTGTGAATGCATTCGAGTCTATAGATTATAAGGATCAACAGCTATTTTATGAGCTTTGAAATTGACATTCGCACACCCGTCAATACATTTTCAATGGCTAGTTCACTGTCTTGAATTTGACATCTTTGGGCACGTCACCCCTTGGTCCTTCTTTGGATTTTTTGTTTGGTACTTTCCTGAAAAGAACCTGCCCTTTTAGGCCTTAAGAAATGATTTGCTTTGGGTTAGGAAGAGCCCCCTGCAAGGGTATCTACCCTTTGGGTGATCTTTGGATGGCCTTTAGGCTTTGACAGTCTCTCATGGACATTTCTTACAGACAAAAAGTCTGCAGACAAATTCCCTGGGCTTTTTCCGTAGGTATTTTCCCACAGACAAAAAGTCTGCAAAAATTTCTTGCAGACAAAAAGTCCATGGAATTCTTCCTTTGTTCTTTTGGATTTGAGAATTTCCTTTAGGTTTTCTTCCCACAGTCGCATTCCTGAATTCCATCAGACTTTTTGTCCAAAGGAATTCCTTCGGAAAAAAAGTCTGAAGGAATTGTTTCTTGCCTTAGTCTTTTTTGAATTCCTTAAACAAAAATCCAAAAGAATTACCTTTGCGGCCTTCTTTGAAAATGACCCTTCTAAAGGGTAATTTTTTCAACTAAGTGCCCTCTGCAAGGGCACTTGTCCTTCGAGAGGCTTCTTTGAATTTTTTCATTGAACCGCTCCTTTGAACTGAGCCAATGAACCAAGGTGATGAACCAACTATTGAACTGTTTGATTAAATCGTTTGATTGAACTGAAGCATTGAATTGCTTGGTTGATCCAAACGTTGAACTGCTTGGTTGAACCAAAATGGTTCAAGTCAATGAACCCTTTGATTGAACCAAGCCTTTGAACCAAGCGAATGAACCAAAGCATTGAATTGCTTGGTTGAACCAAACATTGAACCAAGCCAATGAACCAAGTTTTGAACCAAAACGGTTCAAGCTGATGGTTCAAGCCGATGAACCAATCGAATGAACCAAAGCATTGAACCAACCATTGAACCAAGCTTTCATTCAATAGTTCAAATGAAGCCTTTGAACCAACTGACGAACCATTTGATTGAACCAAAGGATGAACCAAAGCATTGCAACAAAGTGGATGAACCAACTGAGTGAAACAAAGCATTGAATTACTTGGTTGAACCAAGCCATTGAACCATTCCTTTGATTGAACCCACCGTTGAACCGAAAGCATTGAACCTATTGAACTCTAAACTCATTGAACCTTTGAACCAAAGTGGTTCAATGGTTCAAGCCTTATTTTCTTAGATGCTTGCCGATGGAGATTTTTGATTGAACCAAGGCACTGAACCAATCCCAAAAATGACCAAGTGCTAAAAACTAATTCTTTTAGTTGAACCCACTTGCAAAAGTCTTTGAACCTATAGAAATGAACCTGCCTGTAGAGTCCATAAAAATCAAGTCTATAGAAATCAACCTTAAAATCCCATTGAACTTGGCCTGCAGAGTTTGTAGATTCAAGCCTGTAGAGTTCGTAAATTCCTGAGAAGTTTAAAAAATAAGGGATTTGAATGCCCAGGACAAATTTCAAAAAGGGAAGAGACAATTTTGGTATGTAGGACCAAAATAGTTCAAATGTTGTTCCAAAAATGAGTGATATTTTTTTGGGGGACAACACTATGGATGAGGAATATGATGTTCTAATGGAAAACCAGACATGAGATTTGGTGGAGCTTCCCAAAGAAAAGAAGGCATTGAAGAATAAGTGGGTATACAAGATAAAGGAGTAAAATTCAAGTAAAAATAAATTCAAGGCCAAAATTGTGGTTAAAGGTTTTTCATAAAATAAATGATATATTTCAATGAAATATTTTCTCTAGTTGTTAAAATGAATTCAATTAGAACTATTTTGAGTTTAGTAGCTATTGAAGATTTACACTTAGAATAGTTATGTGTAAAGATTGCTTTCCTTCATAGGGATTTGAAGGAGGAAATATACATGGAGTAGCCATAATTTTATGAAGTTAATGGTAAGGAGAATTTGGTGTGAAAATTAAAGAAGAGCTTATATGGCTTGAAACAAACTCGAAGACAATGGTAGATTAAGTTTGACAGTTTTATGATAGAACAAGGTTATTCTAGATGTCATTTAGACCATTGTGTATATTTTAAAATATTTTAAAATGGTAGATATATTATTTTAATTTTATATGTAGATGATATGCTTGTATCTAGTTCTAACATGCACAATATTAATGTACTCAAGGAATAGTTAAGTGATTGATTTTCTATGAAGGATCTAGGTGCAACTAAATAGATACTTGGTATGTAGTTAACTAGAGATAAAAATAATAGAAAGCTATAATTATCACAGGGAGAGTACATCAAAAAAGTGTTAGAAATATTTAATAAATAGGATGCAAAATTAGTTAGGACACCTTTGGGTTCACACTTTAAATTAACAAAGGAACAATGTCCTAAAACACAAGAAGAAAAGAATATGATGTCTAAAATTCCATACTCATCAATAGTTGGTAGTTTAATGTATTCAATGGTGTGTACAAGGTCAGACATTATACATGCAGTGGGAGTGGTGAATAGGTTCATGAGTGATTTAGGAAAGGAACATTGGAAGGCAGTAAAATGGATCCTTCATTACTTAAGAGGGATCATAGATAAAATGTTAAATTATGGTGGATTAGATGTGACATTATAGAGATATGTTAACTCAGTTATGGTAGGTGACTTGGATGGTAGAAGAAGCATTATAGAGTATGTGTTTATAGTATGTGGTACACTAGTTAGTTGAGTATCATGGTTATAGAAGGTTGTGGCACTTTCAAACATAGAGGCTGAGTATGTTGCTGCTATAGAAGCAAGAAAGGAATTAATTTGGTTACATAAGTTGTTTTAATAATTGGAACATAGTCAAGAATTATGTACACTATATATTGAAAGTCATAGTGCAATCCATCTAGAAAAAAACTCATATTTTCACTCTAAGACAAAGACATTTAGTTACTGTATCATTTCATTCATTCAGTGATAGAACAAGAGAAACTAAAATTGGAGAAGATACATACCAATGAAAATCATGCAAATAGGATGACCAAGGTACAAGAGAGAAGTTGAAGATTTATTTATCTTTAATTGGTCTTCATGTATAATAATTAAATTAATGAACTTGTCCAAGTCCAAATAGTATAGTGGATGAAGTAGATGTGGAGTTGCTATAATTAGTCTCTAAGTGGGAGATTATTAGGTGTGGAGCCTAATTGTCTTCCAGGATCAAAGGTTAAATTTTTATGTTATTTTAGCTAGGTTTGGATCCCATTATTTGAATCCTTGATGGCACGGGGGGTTTTAATTTTGTATTCAATTTGGGCTATGGATTAAAGGTTTCAAGATCTAATGATAGAGGTTATGTTTAGGTGTTTTTACCTTAAAATGTATTGACATATGGCTAAGAGGTATGAGTGTAAAATATCATGAAATATTTTACATAGAGAGGAGGCATAAAAGGTAGAGAGGTGTAACATGGTTTGTTACAGGATTTTGTTTCTCCCTTGTATTGCTAGAAATAACATACTAGGCAAGTTTGTTGGATGTATCCCATCTTGGGTGAACCACATTAAATTTGGTGTCTCTTGTTATGTTCATATTTATGTTTATAGAATGTAATTAATTTTGTAGTTTCTCTTATGTGTGAGTTTGGGATAGATATGGGTTTTAATTTATCTTAACATGACCATCAATGGTCAGGGTCACTACTAGTGACCAATTTTGGGAGCCCTAACCATCGACAGTCAAGAAACCTACTTTTCAATTTTTTTGGCACCAACACCTTAGTACCACATTTTTAGAGATTAAAATTCTACATCAAACCAAAACCAACCTTTAGAGAACACCATATCTAACCAATCAACCACCTAACCATATTCACCTTGATTTTGGCCAAAACTATTACATATTTTAAGATGATCTTACTTTGGTTTGTTTGACTACACTGACCAACTTTGCCATGATGCACATTTGAATTTAAACCACCTAGTGCACACCATACCATTTTTTTATAGGATCACTTCCTACCTTATATACATACAAAAACACTGACTCTATCTATGAGACTTGATAGGAATAACCTGATCAGCTATGCCTAATGTTGTGGCCCGGTTACCCTGTCACCAATCATTTTAGAACCAATCTTATTTTACTAGCCATGACAACTTAATCTATGAAAATTCTTAGGTATTGAACTTATTAATATTTTATGCACATGTTTTCACTTCAAATTCCCAAACTTTTATCACCAACTTCATGACTCACATAAACCACTCATCAAACCCATAACTAATTTAGTTTTCACCTCATTGACTCTTAGTTTAAGGGGGAACACCTCCTCCCATCCTCAGGAAAACCAAAAATTGAACCTAAATACATTTTTATTTTATATCTTATTGACACAAATTACATAACAAAAAATGCAAAATGTAGACGCTAGAAAACCACACATAATGGTTTTAGATGTCGAAGCACCCCTAGATCAAACCATTACCTAACCTTTGATCATGAACATGAGTTAGTTTAAATAACTAACTAAATGAACTCACTAACCACCCCTTTTAACCCAATTAACCTTCAAACCCTCGGCTTTTGATGGTCACCTTGACCACCAATGGTCACCCTAACCATTGATGATCAAGTCTCTTCCCCATCTAGCCAAAGACAACTCAATCTGTGTGCAAGCTAACACATAAACATTTAATATATATGAGAAGCTAATGCATCACAACAACCCACCAAAACTCATATGGAACCTTCTACCTCCATCTCTCTTTGCCTATAAAAAGAGGGGAGCAGGAGGTGAAAAGGATTGATGATCAATCAATCCATTCATCTAAGCGTCTAGTAATCAGGCAACTAATAGTCATCAGGAGCTATCAAACTTCTTTGCAAGTTCTCCCTTTAGCAAGTTAGCAATCATGATAGAGACCTGAACCTCTACCCACATTATTCTACAAGAAAAGTATCATTACTCTACCAAAATTACTTCAGGATCAGCCACCATTCATCAAGTAACTAGCTAAGTATTTCTCTTGTTTTCAAGCTTTGTTTATTTGGTTTCTGACCTAGACCCCTCTGCCTATTCACAGACCCCTGCTTAATTTTATAAACCCCACATGACCCATTTACCATTATTATTGACAATTAATCTATTTTAATTTTATCTAGCATTTATTTCTTCTTGCATTTCCTTTCAATTTTTTCTATCATTTGATGCAAATATTTCATCTTTATCCCTTTCAACTTAATTATTTTAAGAGTGTGGATTGATAGCCTCCTAACAAGCTCATGCTTCTTGGATCTAGCTCATGCTAAGCAATCCACCTTGTTACCCATATAACAACACATTTTCATGAGTGCTTTCTTATCTACATATCATTATTCCTAAGACAAAGAGGAGATCTTCATGATCATTTGGATCATGCATGCATGCACAAATGAGTTATTTTACCACACCCTTATTACTATTTTATTACTTATTATTTCCTAAGAAATGAATAGAAATTAAGAGAAATAGATGAACCCAATCCTAGGTACTATGTATACAAGCCCAAATTCAGTGTACAATCCAATGCCAATGAATTACATGCTTAAAGATTATACTTATATGGCTCCTAATCACATTGTGTTATAGACAAATAATCAACAACTTGTTTATGTTGTCTACAATAATGCAACTACCATGCCTAACACAAGTGGTTATGTTACCTTTACTAGAAAATAATAGGTTGTTCCATCATTTATAAATAATTAGATGCTTATCAAAAATTCCCATAACCAAACATATCCTTCTACCCCTACATTTCTAAATTATATTTCAATTGTGGATAACCCACAACCATAAATAGGAAGTCATCAAAATATTAGCGTGAACCTTGAAGTATAAAACTTGTAGTAAATGATTCAATGTTTAACAAATGACATTGTCAATTTACATATTCAAGTTCCTCAAAATATTTACCAAAATGTGAATAAACCTGCACAAAATAGAAACTTGAACTTTTAGAAAACTAATAGGTAATGGAACATGAGCCCTAATAATGGAAGAGTGCCCAGTCCATTAAATAATACAAACTAAAATAATAATAACACCTCAAACTCAGTGCACCTAGCTGATTTAGCATTGCCCATATAGATTAGGTTACACAACATAATCAATCATGCTAAAATTGATCATGCCTAGTTCATCCTAGCCTCAAACATCTTCCAAAAAGAGATGGATAGCCTAGAGATAGTGCATACACCTAAAAACAACAACAACTTAAACCAAGGTGGAGGAAACCCTGGTACATATCTAGTCTTGGAAACTTATGAGTTCCCATTTGAGAGTGAAAATTATCCTAAATATAACTTGGATGAGTTACATGAATTTAAACAATTCCAAAGAGGAAACACCTACTAGTTGAGGAGTAAGTATCAAGGTCTGTTAACTATGTATGTTTTTATGAACAACACTCAAGTTCCACTTGATGAGAACTTGAGTAAAAACCTATTTCCACTTAAGGTACCAATAATGTCTTATCAACCTAAGAATAACTATACACCTCTACAAACTAACAAACTAGTGGAACTAAGCAAAAATGGATATAGCATTGTGTTAGAGGTATAATCACTAAGAGGGGGGGTGAAATAGTGAGCCCAAATAATCCAACTTTAATTCAGATCTATATAAATACTAAATTAGATACCACAAGAATTTATAAAGCATAAATAAAATTCATAGAAATGAGTAAGAAAGACAATGCAAGAACAATCACATAAGACAAGCCACACATGGGAAACCCTTTTAGGAAATAAAACCCACTAGAAATTGAAATTGGACTACTATCCTATACTAACAAGATCTAATTTAGACTAGATATAATTGATCAAGGAACTATAATCCCTATTTAGTGAGAGTCCAATCCCACAATATGCTACTACACCTGTCTAGCTAAGCTATAATAATAATCATACCTTTTGACAAGTTTTACCTTACAAGGAGGATATAACCACCTTAGACATTGAGATACCAAATAAAACTTATGAAACACTTCCACCTATGAACTAATGGCAATACCACCTGATGATGAACCTTAACTAATCTCTCTTCACCTTTACTCACCCTCAATCTGCAAGAACACTATTCTGTGAACAGAATTATGACCTATAGGTCATAAAAATAGACCTCAAATTGATCTTCTATTTAAAACATACTCAAGGAACTCAACCCATCCTCTCCTCAAAACACACATAATACTCTCTCCAATTGCTGCTTAGTCTCACACATCCAAGTCTAGAAATCACCATCTTAGCTTTCACTATTTATAGAGCGATCTTGATAATCATCACCTTGGTTGGCCATTAGGAATGACCTTTCCCTTAAGTCATATCCCACATGAATACATGGATCCAAAACAAAATTCATTGGTTAGCCATAGCATCTATGGGTCACCCTTAAGGAACTACATTTATAAAAGGCCCTTATAGCACTTATAGGTCTTAGATGAACCCATTCACTCTTTTAACACTCCCTTGAGCAAAAAAAGAACACATGAACACTTCCAGTTACATAGGTCCACTCCTTATGTCCCTAAGACATCCTCAAATTATCATAGTCAACATAGCTCACCTCTATGTATGCTCAAACAACTCAAACACAAAACTTATGCACACAGTCACATGAATGAATACATAGTCAACTTCTTAAGCATTGTTCATACTCAACATAGATTGATCATACCTTCAAAATCCACATAGATCATCCTTATGGAGTATTAAATACTCCCTAATAACTATTTCATCATGATACATCGAAACAATATCAAAACAAGCTTGAATATCCTTCTCGAGTCACTTGTAGAATAAACATGAACACACAATCAGATTTTAAGCTCAATATCTTTGATTGTACTCACTTTTGGATCTTGAAATCAATATATCCAGATGTGCCTTAGAGTCCTCTACCACTTTTCTTTTTATTGCATGAGCAAATTCATCTTTTATCAAAATATATAATGATAATATAGAGCTTTAGTTTTTCCTGTGTTAAATTCAAATATTTGAATAGCAACGGTCATAGTTAACCTTCGAACACAATGCTTGAATATCATGAACTCTCATCTCAAAATAAATCTTGCACCATAGATCTTATTTAATTTTTAATGCACATACCACCAAAGCCAAATGTTAAAATTTTGTTACTTTGATCTCATCTTGTGCCATCTCAAAATGTTGACTTAATGTGCTCTATCGATCTCTACAGATCAAACATGTCAATATTGATCAATGCTCACTGGTTCTCAAACTATATGAAGACCCACTCATTGTTAGATCATTATCCTATAATTTTGATCAAACATTAAACATTGAGCACCTATCCTCATCTTGTTTCCTCATGAATCCTTAGAGTAATTATGCACCATTGATCTTGCTTGAGCTTTAACACTTTCAAAAGTGACTTAAGTATGGGGACATTATCAATATGCATGAGTAGCCATTTTTGCACTTGAATAACTTCTTTTGTGCTTACCCACAGGATCTCAAATTTTGACTAGATTATATCCTCACATAAGAGAATCCAACCATATGACATACTAATCATAAAAATTTCATGTATGTGAAATACAATTCCATTAAAGTGCCTTCTCATAAACTTTTGTTATAGAGCCAACCATGTCCAAATCTCCCTGAGAGGCCAACTTTGATCATCCATAATTTTTGACATTATATAGTGAATGAGCTAAAATTTAGCACAAATAATTTATGATCAAAATTAAACAAACCCATATGATTATATTATCTTGACACCTTCACATGTGTAAGATTAAAAAACCTTCAAAAATCTTACTCATTTCCTTCTATCATATTAAAAAATTGGCTATGGGGAAACATAGTCAATCTGCCTAGGTGCCCAACTTTTCATAAGCATATATTTTGACGTGATACATTGCATGATCTTTAAATTAATGAAAATAAACTAGGGACTACTTTTATTACAACCATATGACCATCTCCTCTTGACTCCTTCCTATGTGGAAATGGTGATGTCATCAAACTACCAACTCAAATTTTCTACCATTGAACCCAAAGTTTCTACATGAAAACTATGATCAACTAGATGAATTCCACTTATGTAAACAAGCTCTTAAATCATGGATCACATCTTATATGACCCCTTTCACATTTTCAAACTTCCATACTCATTCTTGATCTTCTCAAGCTATGTCAATACTGAAAATCAACCAATCATCCTTCAAGCATATAAGAACAAGCACATTGCACACTTTGTCATACAAGAACAAAAAAATTGAACACTTTATTATTATCACTTAGACTATCAAGGCACTTTATCCACTTATCAAGGAACCTCTATTATGCAACCATGATATAACTATGATAACTCTAAAATAATATCCCCCTTTGTCATTGATGTCAACACCCATCAATATAATAATATATAGCTCACCTTTTCTCTCTTCAAAGCACTCTTATAATAGGAAATTTCTCCCCAATAAGAAATTTATCCCCATTTAACACAATGAAAAAGTGGGAACACATTTATCCTAAGGACCTAAAAAGACTTATCAAAAAAGGAAAGGACCATCTTAGAAAGATGAAACGAACTCCCCCTTACCTTGAGCTTACATCTTCAACTTGTCTTGACAACTTCCTCTTGCTCCATGCCAACACTTTTCTTCAACCAAGTAATGAAATAAATAAATAAAGAACACATAAAAAAATTGAAATCTGATGTAACTCACCAAGAAACATTTGAGAGGGACTCCCCCTAAAAACTTCGAGTAATTGCACCTTATGAGCATCTTTAGATCTCCACATACCATGAAGAACCACCATGTAGGCTTACTAACCTTATTTATTAAGACACTTCCATGATTACCAAAACCATACAAATAGGAAACATGTACTAAACCAACCTAAGAACATACCTTTAGATACTCATACCTTAATATTTTGGAGAAACTAAGAAAAAAACACTCTTCTTCAAACTCGACCTATCTAGCCTCCTTGTATCCCTACCTAAAACTTACAGAGCCCATAATTTTCAGTGGACATATCTTGAGGACCTAGTAATTCATATTTATAGCAATCTCATATTCCCCCTCAAGGACACTAATTTTCATCACCAAGATCATCCTATGCAACATACTTCCTTCGCAAACCTATTAGCCAATTAGCCCTCCATATTGACAAAAACTTCAATAACTTGAGATCCACAATCCTTAAAATCTATATGAAGTTTTATTTGACCAAAAATTTGGCCCATTAAACATATTAATAATACTTAGACCTCAATTCATAATACAAGCCACTTTTCTAGTAAAGCCCCAAACCCTAGAATCTTAAAATAAATAGGGTCAACAAACCTTCTCCTAGTCAATGCACACCTATGAAATTACTTGCACACCTAGATACACCCATCACACACTTCTAGACCAAGATTTGAGATTCCATACCTTTAGAAACCCATACATCCTATAACCTATTTTAGGACCTGCAAGATCTTATACACAAACTGAGAAAATTGGGAGAACTCAAAACTCTTCTATTAGCACATACATACCTTGAGACCTCAAAAACACCTAGATAAAACCAAAAATAAATGCATAGACCTTTCTGAGCACAAAAATACTTCTTGAAATTTACATCAATCTCATTAAGCCACTTAGAACTACTCAAACTGACTCTATACTATAGCTCCTTCATAAACCTCTGAAACAGGGTCATAACTTGTTGTTCCCCCTTAACCAAAGACCTTCTCTAATTGGCATTATCATCTTGAGTAGACAAAATTTCTTCTCCACTAAAAGGATTCTCTTAATAAACATAGATAGAGATGCCTTATATAACTTAATGCTCTAAAACAAAAAACAAATCCTCATCTTCCATCTCCTATTTGCTCATTTGATATTTTTAGTTCTTCTTCTTCTTCTTCTTCTTTGGCTTAGGATAATTAACTTCTTCATCTACTAAAACATTTTATTTTTATTATATGATTGGATTGATAATATATGGAGACAACATAGATTGATTACATACATTTTCATCTTAAAAACTTCCTTGTATATTAAAACTTCATCATTTGGTATATAAAATTGATGTTCTTTACAATATACATGTTTAACAATAACATGATGTTCACTTAGATCCATACATACCTCAAGACTAGTCTCAAACACTACCTTGGTCTTTTGTTTGAGATTAGTTTCTTCATTATCAAAATGAGCAGATAATTAGACCTCTTAGGACTCTTCAACTTCAGAATCATTCTCCACCATAGCAAACAAATTACTTGGACCTAAATTTTCATCATGAATCACACTTTTCACCTTTAGCTTCCATTTTTTAACTACCCGTCTTTCTTGAACTATAAGATTTCGGTTAAATATATTCTATCTTGTAGGCCTTTGCTTGCAAAACCTAGCAATGTGACCTCTTTGTTCAACCATATTTTTTACAAAAAATGTATCTTGCCTTACCTTATTTGGACAAAAATTTGTAGTGTGTCCTATGTCATGAAAAATAAAATAACCTCCCCTTTTTTAATAGGACTCACCTGGTCTAATCTTATGTGGAAAATGGTTTGTAAAGTATCCCACATCAAGATAGTTTAAGCACTTGATTCTATTCATAGATTTTGACTGATGGCCCCCATCATAGTCCAATGTAAATTCATTTCTAACAAATCTCTTACACTCTCTAGCCCTATGACCAAATTGATTACATGTATAATAGTAACCATTAAATCTTGCATACCTCATGGCATTTGGCTATTTTATTAGATTTTTCTTTACTCTGTCAGCACCTTTAGTCCTTGTTTATTGATTTATCTTCAAAGTAAAATTCTCCTAGTTCACATTTGTCTTTATCTTGTCTTAAGTAACATTCTTTTGTTCTTCTTCATATCCAAGATCAGTCCTATCACTAGCATGCTTTTGACCAGTCATAATGTTGTCTAGATTACATGATCTCTTTTCAAATCTCACAAATGATTTCACCTTACTATATGTCTTCTCTAACTCATATTTCAAAGACTCATTTTTAGAAACATACCTTAAAATTTTTTCTTCTTGTAGAAAAAATTTCTAATTGACAACTGAGATTCTTGATCATGTCTTCATTTTCCTTGGCATCTTAATTCAATCTTGACTTAAATATACTTAATTGCTCTTCATAGTCCTTGAGATTAGATTTCATATTTTTATTGATCTTCTTTTTAATCTTTAGTTCTTCAAGAGCATTTATCAAAATAGTCTCATAATCCACCTCATTTTCATCATCCTCTAAATCACTCCAATTAGACTCCTAATATGAGAAAATTCCTTCCTCACCATGAATAAGACTTCATCTTTAGCAGAACCATTATCTTCATGATCATATTCTAAGTCATTGTCTTCACTCTCATTTAATGAGCTACAATCTTCTTTGGTGTAAAGACTATTCTTATTTTTGAAGAACTTCCTTTTGTTGTTAAACTTTTTAAATCCTTTCTTCTTGTATGCCTTCTTGTCTTAATATTAGCCTTCACCATGCTATTTATCATCATTTTTTTCATGATTATGAGGGAACTTCTAAGAAAATTTTCCTATCTCTCCATAGTTGAAAAATGTGAGGGGTAGTTTACCCTTATACTTCTTTGAGCTAGTGTTCAATTTCTTAGTAATCAAAGCAATTAGTTTATCATTTCCAATATTATATATGTCATCCTCTTTGGATTTATTACCTTGGAACATCTTATTAGGCTTCATCTCTATCTTAAATGTTTCTTCCTTCTTTGGTGGTATATCATCATTCTTCCTCATCTCATAGGCAGTGAGGGTGCCTTGCAATTGATCCATCCATCTTCAATTAAGTAAGATCATGAGTCTCTTCTATAGTAGATAAATTTAGGTCAATCTTGGGGGAAAGAGAAATTAATACCTTTTAAACAATATTAGTCTCTTTAAGATTATCTCCAAGACCTTTGATGATGTTCACAATCTCATCAACTCTTTGTAGAAAAGATGCCATAGTATCGTTTTCATTCATCTTGAAACTTTTAAATTACCTTCTATGAATTTTCTAACTTTTCCAACTTAACCTTTAAATATCCTTCAATTTATCCCATATTTCCCTGGTAGATGTGCAATGAATTACTTTTATGAACTTAGTTTCTATAAGACCACAAGTGATGGCATTCATTGACTTAGAGTTATTCTCAAATAACTTCTTGTTTGTAACACTAGATGAAGGAATAGTAAGAACAACATAACCATCCAAAATTAATTTCCATACATCAAAACCTAGGGACATAATGTAGGTATTCATCCTAGCACTCCAAAAAGCATAATTACATCCATTGAAAATAAATGCTTGCTTAGTAGAAAAACCACCTTACATATTCAGACTAGTTATTGTACTTTGGATCACCTTCAAGCTATCAAGCCTCTACCAAAGGACCTTACTCTAATACTATTTATTAGAGGTACAATAACTAAGAGGGGGGCTGAATCAATTATACCAAATAACCTAACTTCAATTATGATCTTTAAAAATACTTAATCAACTACCACAAGCATTCATGAAGCATAAACAACATTCAATACAATGAGCAAGAGAGACAATGCAAGATCAATCACATAACACAAGACATATATGGGAAACCCTCTTAGGGAATAAAACCCATTAGAACTTAAAATTAGACTATTATCCTATAATAATAAGATTCAATTTAGACCAAGTGTAACTAATCAAGGAGCTACACTCCTTATTTAGTGAGAATTTAATCCCACAAGGTGCTACTATACATGTCTAGCTGAGTTGTAATAACACCTAGACCTTTTAACAAGTTTTACCTTATAAGCAGGCTACAACCACATTAGATGCTGAGTTACCACAATAGTACCAATGAAGCACTTCTACCTTTGAACTAATGTCAACAAAACCTGATGATGGACCTCAGCTAATCTCTCTTCACTTTCACTCACCCTCAATATACAAGAACACTATTCTACCAATAAAATTATAACCTATATGTCATATAAATAGTCCTCAAATTAATCTAATCTTAAACACATCCTCATGGCACTCAACCCATCCTTTAATCCTAAAAATAGACACACACAATCCTCTCTCTAATCTCTCCTTAGTCTCACACATCTAATCCTAGAAATCACCATTTTTGATTTCACTATTTATAGAGAAATCTTGATAATCATCACCTTGGTCAGCCATTACGCATGCCTTATACTTTAATTTATCTCTCACATGAATACATGGCTCTAAAAAAACTTCATTGGTTAGCCATAGCATCTATGGGTCACCCTTAAGGAACTACACCTTTTAAAAGGCCTTTGTAGCTCTTATAGATCTCATGTGAACCCATTCACTCTTTTATCACTCCCTTGAGTAAAACAAGAACATATGACCACTTCCAATTACATAGGTCCACTCTTTATGTACCTTAGGACATCTTCAAATGATCATAGTTAACATAGATCACACCTATGTATGCTCAAACAACTCAAACACAAACCTTATGCACATAGTCACCATGAATGAATACATAGTCAACTTCTTAAGCATTGTTCATACTCAAGATAGATTGATCATACCTTCAAAATCCACAAAAAGCATCCTTTTTGAGTTAAAAATATTCCTTAATAGCTAATTCATCGTGAGACATCAAAACAATATTGAATATCCTTATTGGGTCACTTATAGAACAAGAATGAACACATAGTCAACTTCTAAGCTCAATATCTTTGACTGTACTCACTTTCAAATCTTTAAATTTATATTTCCAAATGTGACTTGGAGTCCTCTACTAATTTGATTTGTATGGAATGAACAAATTCATCTTATATCAAAATATATGATCAAAATATAGATCTTTGGTTTTCCCTATGTTAAATTCAAATATTTGAATAACAATGGTCACAGTTAACCTTCAAACACAATTCTCAAATCTCGTGGACTCTTAGCTCAGGATCAATATTGCACTATCAATCTTGTCCAATCTTTAATACATATACCACCAAATCCAAACATTAAACTTTTTTTAATTTGAGCTCATCTCATGCCATCTCAAAATGTTGACTTAATGCACTCCATCAATATCTATGGATCAAACAAGTTAATAATTATCAACGCTCATCGTTGATCAAATTATATGAATGACTGCTCACTGTTGGATTATTATCCTATACCTTTGCTCAAATTTTAAACATCAAGCACCTTCCTCATCTCACTTTCTCCTAAATCCTTAGATAAATCATGCACTGTTGATCTTTCTCAAGATTTAACACATTCAAAAATGACTATGGGGACCCTGTTAATATGCATGAGTAGCCATTTTTACACTTGAATAACTTCTTCTTTGATTACCTGTAGGATCTCAAATTTAGATAAGATGATCTCCTCACATAGCAGAATCTAACCATATGACATAATAATCTTAAAAATCTTACACATATAAGATACAATACCATTAAAGTTCCTTCTCACAAACTTCTTTCATAGAGCCAACCATGTCTAAATTTTCCTGAGAAGCCAACTTTGATCATCCATAACATTTTCCACACTACAACACATGAACTCAAATTTAACATAAATTATATGTTCAAAAGTGATTAAACCCATATGATTATATTATCTTGATACCTTCACATGTACAATATAAAATACCTTTAAAAATGTCACCTAACTCTTTTTTTCATACTATAAAATTAGCTAAGTATGGGAAAACACAATCAATCTGCTTGGGAGCCCAACTTTGCATAAGCATATCTTTTGATGCACTAAATTAGATGATCTATAAATTATCAAAAATAAGCTAAGGACTACTTTGATTACAACCATATAACCAACTCCCATTGACTCCTTCCTACATGGTAATGGTGATGTCATCAAACTACCAACTCAAATTTTTTGCCACTTGACCCAAAGTGTCTAGATGAAAACTATGATCAACTAGATGAATTCCACTTGTGTAGTCAAGATCTTAAAGCATGGATCACATCTTATAGGATAAATTTCAGATGTTCAAACCTCCATAATCATCCATGATCCTTTCAAGTTATGTCAATACTAAATATCAACTAATCATCCTTCAAGGATACAAAAACAAACACATTGCACACTTTGTTATTGTCACTTAGACTATCAAGGAACTTCATCTACTCATCAAGGAAATTCCATGACACCACCATGACATCACTATGAAAAATCTCTAACACATTATAGATGACCTGAATAAAACTAAGGCTAACATCATGATGTTTGACTTGTTCCAAATTTTTACCCAGAAGGACATGTTATTAAAATAATTATCTACTCCTGAAGGAAAAGAAGAAAATAGGATAGTGTATGCCTATAATTTAATATATAAATATAAAACTAAAAATACTCCTTTCCTCTTAATAATCTATATTTTTTAGTAAAATCTCACATAATTTTATGGTGGATTCAGGGGCTTTTGGCTATGTGATGTCATATACATTTTCCCAACAGTTGAATTTAACTCCTACAAAGTCAAATAGAAAAGTTATTTAATTAGACAAATCATAGGTTAAGTTGGTTGGTGAATTAAACCAAATACATATTTATTTGGCATTTAATCCTAGGATGTAATAATTTATTGATATTCAGGGGGTGGATATACTTGATGCTTATGGTATGCTCTTGAGTTGAGATTGGTCAAGAACACTGAATAGTTACATGAAAACTAAATTATCTCACATGTGGATCCCATGGTGAGGCATACCCAATCAAATATAAATTGAATGTCAATTGAAAAAGACTAACATGATCACATATTATAAAAAAATGAATGAAATATTTTTTGAAGAGTCTGAACTCAAGGTCTATGCACTTATGAAAGAAGCATCAACTTATAATAAATTCTCCATTAACATCATGTTCATATAATGAAATTTAGAATTTGAGGAGATAGATAAGCTAGATGTGGATGATATCCTATTTTCATATGAGATACCTTCATTCCCTATGGATGCCATAACATACAAGGGTATGAAACAGGCTAATCCAAATGAAAATAAGGGAATTTCAAGCTCTTTAAATGAGAAAATAACCATTTTGAATTGTCAAATACCTACTTATGTCACTATTAGAATAAAATTGTGCAACCTAGGACACTCTATTCAGATCCTATAGTTTGATGCAACATTGAATCATCTCTCAACTAGTGGGGAACTTTTAAGAGAGATGAATCTCTAGTTTATGAGGGCTAGCTCCCTAGATTCTTCTTTAAATGCCCATCACCTAATCTAATGCTTGTTCATGAAAAGAGTTAGAAGTTTTACATAAAATGGAAAGTACACTAAATAGGTGATCCACCAAAATATATCCCATATACTATCAAACTCCTACTTAGAAACAAAACTTTCCAAGACCAATTCTAGGCACTGAAAGATTCTAACATAATTACTTCAATGTGAAGGTAGCATACATGGGACAATAAATAAGATAACTGATATAGGGGTAGATTTCACACCATAGAGACAATTTCTTTCTTGAATAAGAGAATAGTACAATAAATACACTTCACATGACCTATTAAAATTAGAACTATTGCTTAAACATGAAGGATAAAGGAAGTAAGGATGATACTATCACTTAGATTCACTATTCATCACTCACACACTTAGATAAAATGTTCACAAATTAAAATTAGACTTGTATTCGGTATTTAAAAACAAAATGTAATGTCATTCCAATAGGGATTCACCATACTAGTTGTGGTTAGATCCATACAATGCCAAAAGGCTAGAATTTATAGCAATTGTGTGTGTGTGAGAGAGAAGGAAGTCCAAGAGTCACTTGTACATGTGTCAACTTGAGAAAATTAATTAAAAATTCATGTGATATAGATATGGGGTTAGCCATGTAATTTTATGAGCTATAAATGTCATATCTAATCATCCAAGCCTTGCAAAGTGGCCTAAAAACTCCTTTCCTTGCATAGAAAACTCTCTCTCATGTTTTTCCTTCCAAAACTACCTTATCACTATGATTAATTAGGTCTAATGATGGATCTAAGAATGAGGGGTTACAAAAAATCCATAACATTCATTGGATTATTTCCCCATCATCCCTATTCTTTTGGCCATGCACAATCATCTATGAAAGTCCCAAAATGAGCTCTCTCCATGTACCTTTCACACTTGGAAACTAAAACCTTCTCAATTATTTATTATTATCCATGCACAAGGAGGGTTTACATGTGTTTAAGGTTTACATAGCATAAATTTAAAGAAATTATCCTTAAAAGGCTTTTTATATTGAGTTTCACCACTTTTCCTTAAGTGTTCACTATCTACCCACTATATTGGCTGAAATGAAAGAGGTATCAAATAGGATTAGGAGATGATATAGTTGATCAAATGAATATTATAACTTATAAAATTCCTAAAATTTCTCCCAACAATTGTTTGATCATTTGGAACCCTTTCACACCTAAAAAAATACACAAAAGGTTAAAAAGAGATATGTTCTAGACCCATCCATACATATCCATACAATAATTTAGCATTGGAAGGATTATAATGGAGTTTAATATAAGTTACAAAATTTTCATTTCATTCCCATCTCATTCTCATACTTAACTTTCTATCTTTTCCTAGTCAGGTCTTTATGGAGGGTTTGCAAGGGTTTTGAGTGGTTTGGAATCTTAACATTTTGTTCATAAACAATAGACATTAGAATCCTTTAAAAATTCCACTAAAGGATTATTAGTGACGCTTCCCAACTTTTCCAATCACCTCAAGGTCCCATGCAAATCACTATGGAATATCCAAGCATTTGAAGTTGGCATTCAAGCTCCCTTCTTGCATTTTGGTAGGGTCTAAGCACATTATAGGCCAAAAAAATGGTCTCCTGGTGGATATCCTAGAAAATAAAGGTTTAAATACTTTTTTATATTCCCTAAAAACATCCTCCAATCATTATATTATCTTATCAATATCTTAAGATAAAACTTGACCCTTGTTTGGCATTAGGCTTAGACCTTGCCAATAGGTCTGCTTGAAACTTGATGGTTGAAAACTCTTTTTTATCATTATATATTTCTAAGATATCTACTACATATAATTTTAACCTCCATGAATATTTTCAAAAACATTCCAATTCTTGTCAAAGGTTAAAGTTTAAAATGACCCCTCATGAGGGCTTAGGCTCATACCATGTTTAGCTACCCTGCTTGCAAACCTCCTTGTCCAGATTACCTTGTTTATCCTCAAACATTATATAAAGGTTTCTTATGTTTACATGGATTTTATAAAACTTTTAAAACCATAATTTTATCTCTCATTTCCTTTTGTGCACCTACTCATCACTTTTCCTCAAAACTGCCAGTCTTGTGCAAGGGAAAACTGCCCCTCCTACAAGAAAAAAAGAGTATTATCCCTATTAATTAAATATTTTTTAAGGTATAATAATATTTATTAGGTCATGAGGACACCATGTAACAATTTTCAGACCTTAACTCTTCCATTTTCCCTTCTAATTCTTAAAGAACATAAGGTAGACTTTTGATGAGGTGATTATTACGGTATGTAGGGTATGAGACTATGTTCTATGGATAATAGAGGTTATTTACATGAATTATTATCATTTATATGACTAATATAGGTTTTAATCCATATATTATTCCTCCAAATTATCTTTACAACAATTTGACCCCTTGAACCATCACTATGCTCTTTGTAACATAAGATTGTCTACAAAACCCTGACTAAGACAAGGGCACTTTTGACTATGTTTAGCGATTGTTTGCTACAAATTAAGGTTATAAAAGTGTTTTAAAACATTTTTATGGTCTATTTATATAACTCTCCACTTTTTAAAGGTTATAATCCACCAACATAGTCTCATTTTGTATAAGGGAAACCTACTTCCAACTCACTGCCTATATTTCAACATGATTGTGTTTCCCTTGAGAGACACCCCTATTTCCACTGATTTTATAGATTAGGATTTTTAAAATAATTAATTGGATATCATAAAATATTATATAATAAAAATTCCATGTTATGGGCTCATTCACATTGTGCTATAGGTTCCTCATCTACCAAAACATTGCCTTTTGTTCACTGTCTGACTGAGAGAGTCATCTATATTTGGTTGTAGATGCATGTCCCTCCACTAAGGACCTGGTCATGGGGTGTTTAGACTTTTATTGAAGATCCATAGGTAAACTAGAGAAATTTTACCTATATACACCTTGAACTATTCATCATATCTTTAAATCTCATTCCAAAGTCACTACCTATTTACTATAATACCCTACTCTACTGTAGGTGGTTATAAGTCATTTTGAACTTGCTTAAGGTGTGGTAGGATATCTTGAGACCATCTTGAGACTCAAATAATGTTCAAAAAACCATGATTTTTTATAATCATTTAAATATCCATCATTCATCAACCTTCCAAAAATCTGCCCAAGTTGATAGGTACTGCCTATAGGTACCACTTCTCAGGGCTATGTATGGACAATGGAGAGTGCTTAGGGGTCAAAACATCAACCATATTCTCTTTGACATATTGGCTCATGAGTATCACTTGGATAATTTTTAGTCACTCCCACATAGAAAACAAATCTAACATGTAATTTTGGTTTAAATAATATACTTTTGATCTCATAACTATAGACATCACTAACTGAGCTTTAGTGTGTTTAAAGCCATCTTTATACCTTGAAAACTCCCATCTCCACTCATCTTCAAGAGATCATACTTGGAATATTCCTTGTAATATATATGGAATATAGGATCCAATATTCAAGATACATTTTTTTACTTAATATCATGCTTAAAAAGGTCATCCAAAACCTTATGGGCCTCTTTTGGTATTTTTAGGGATAGAGTCCTCAAAACTCAGTCATTTGATGTTTGAAAGACTATAAAACCTCCCATTGATAAAATTTCACACCAAATGGTTTATAATATTATAATACATCCCAATTTTTCTATAAACTTCCTTGAAAACTTCTTTTCTATGGTTAGCATGATGTCATCAAGTTGTTGTAGGTGTCAATGGACTGAGTATACTAGCATGGTATGAAATTTGAGCAAGGCAAAGTGTTGGGTGATTTCAAGACACCTCCAAAATAATTCCAAATTAAATATTCATGTTTCTCATTCCTTAATTATATAAATTTAGGTTTAGTCCATCTTATTCATCATGGAAAACCCCTGACTTATCACTCCCTTTGAATATGTAGGCAGTGAAGGGAAAGAGTGGACTAGGTGCAAGATTTAGGTCTCATAGTTACCTTCTTTGGACCTCAAATGAAAACCTATGACTTTAAACAAATGATTTAAATTAAATTAATTCACATTTACATTCAAGGCACCTGTGATGAATATAGGTGTGAAAAAGGAGCGGTCTACAAGTATACACAAGCCTAGAAGAAGCTTTATTAGGTATTTGATGACTTATAAATCAATATAATCATGTAAAACACATGGAGAGGCATTAGATAACCTTAAGGAACACTTGAAACAAACAAAACCATCAAACCAAATCAAGGAAATTTGAGATAAGTGCAAATAGTGACCCCTCATGGTTGCAAATGCATAAAAACTTGCCTAGAGTGTTAGCAATGGTTCATAAATGAGGAGCCACCAATACAAGAAATCTTGATGTGAAAGTGAAGTATACTTAGAGACCTTCACCCACCAATACCATTCTTCCCAAATCCACCTGTATGGTCCACACCAAGCACTTCAAAATGGCCTTTCTTGGATTACAAAGAGAAAATGGATGAAAAAAGTTGTAGATGGACTTTTGACATCCTCCTCACAAACTAAGCATTGAAAAGAGTGTGGGGATGTGAAGAGTCACTCTACCCATGTTTTTATCTACAAGGGAGATAATCTATTCCCTATAAGTGCCCAAAAGGCACTAAAATTAAGGAGAAACTCCTTTTTCCTACATATAACTGACACTAACCACTTTCTAACTGATCCTGACCTCTTCCATGTTGAGATTCACTTTGTTGACAAATTTATAGCTCCACCATCTATACAAGTTTATTAATAAGATTAAAATGTGGCCAAATGACCCTTTTTGCATGTGAAACTTATCAAGTGACTAATTTATGACATTAATACACCTTTAAACATATGAAAGACCATATTAGGAAATGTCCTATGCAAATTGAGCCTTTGATGAAGTTTTACCAAGGTTGACCAATTTTGACTTTGGTTGACTAGGCCAATACAATGAGGGTGGGATTCAAAAAGGATTAGGGGAAGGCTAAGTAAGATAATAGACAAACATGACACCCTATAGGAAACATTGAAGCCTTATTAAAAAGTTCAAATTAGTAGGGGTTGTCCCAATTTGACTAGAAGTTAAATTTGGTCAACATCTTGGCAATTACTTGGGGTAACATACTTGCCTATGTTAAGGACTAGTAGCCTTATCTTATCCATTAGGAAAAGGAGTCATAATACACTTGGGAATAACGAAATTAGACCTTAAATTAGCTAATAAATAGCTAGCTACCTCAAAACACACAAAGGAAAGGAATAACACATGAAAGGACAAAGCAAAAAATAAAACAAAGACACACTTGTGCTATTAAGCACTTAGGGAACACAAGACACAATTTAAATTAAAAAAAATGTACATTAAACTTGATCATACCTCCCTTATTTGATCAAAAGTGATGTACCTTAAATCTCCTTCCTCATTATATGAATGAGGATGCCAAGCATGCTTCCTTTTTGATGTAGTGCTAGATGACTCATGTTTTCTTTTTGCTCCTTGACTTGAAATTTAATTTGATAAAGTCATCTCAAATAAGTCTTAAAAGTATATAAAGTCCTCTTGAACCTATAAACATGCTTCATACTACTGCCCTTTTATCTTCTCATGATAGATTTGCATATCCATGCATGGAACAACTTGTAAGTTTATATCTTCTTAAATGATCTCATCATTCTTCTCACTTGTTATAGCCTCTTCAAAGTCTTACAGAATCATTGTATCATGATAATTTGGAAGTGTTTCTTGTTCAAACCTTTATTTTATGTTGATAGGATCAACTTTATAGGTGGATCTAGGATCAAATTTTGAATCATCTTCAAAAGGCTAAAGATCATCATAGATTGCTCCATCATGAGCTAGACTCTCTTAATGATGATGGTATTAAATATATGCCTAATATCTAACATCTTGGACTTGTTTCATTAGGATTTTAGTATCATCACATTATTCATACTCTTAGAACATTTGCATGTAGGTCTACCACATGTCTTCCTCTTGAGACATAACCTCTTACTTGCCATGGATTGTAGTCAGCTCCAAAGGACTTGTAGGCTCCTTGAAGCCTTAAAATTCATTGCATATGTTCTCCAATCTCTACCATAAGTCACCATCCTTTGATTGGTCTGCATCATGAAAAGGAGGAAAAAAAATGACCTTTTCCTCTTCTTCTTTGGAGTTCAAGAGAACCTCTTTTAAAACCTCTTATTTAACACAAGGAGGATCTTCTTCCTCATCTTCACCACTTGATATCTCCTTACTAGAATTTAGCTCCCCTTTATCTTCAATCCAATATTAAATCTCAAACTCATCCTCCTTCTTAGTAGTGCCAATGTTAGGTCTCTCAAAAATAGGAAGTTTATCCAAAGAAGATTCCCAAGGAGTAAGGCAATCCTCAACATAAGAAGGGAAACATTGATCAATTAGAGTAAGTGGAAAGATGGGTTCAATGGATTCTTAAGGAGAGGTTTGAGGGAGTTGAGGGGTTTCAATTTTCTCTCTCCTTTTAACTTCTTCACCTAAACATGATTTTTTCTTTTCTTCACAAACTGCCACCACTTCTTTCCATCTTGGGAAGGTAGGCTCAAAGGTGTTTTCATGGGCCTGAGATGTTAATGAAGGGGTGAATGATAAGTTTAGTAAACTTGGAGTTTCCTTGGGTTTGTAATCTTCATTAAAACTTTTAAAAGTAGGCTTAGAGATTTAACCTTCTACTATCATGATAGATTTCCTCAAAATTTGATTGGCCAATTCAATCTCTTTTTCAAGATGAGCTTCAAAACTCAAAATTTCTTCCTCACCATAGTCTCCAAGTAAGTTACCCTCCTCTATCATGATGTATTACTTCTTTTGTCTATTATCTTTAATGGACTCTAAGAAGGAAAACTTTGGGTAGTACAAGAAATATTTGGAGTATTTTGGGGCTGCCAATATTGAGTTGGTTCATGAACTCTCAACCTCTCTTCTAGATGGAAGATTAAGCCAAAAATATCAAGCATCTCACTAGAAAGACTTGGCCAATTATCTTTATCTATAGGAATCCATTCCCTTTTTAATTTTTCAAAATCATCCCTTACACTCTTGAC
Organism: Torreya grandis; assembly: GCA_037957365.1. NCBI lineage: Eukaryota > Viridiplantae > Streptophyta > Pinopsida > Cupressales > Taxaceae > Torreya > Torreya grandis. The sequence continues at coordinate 445,526 of JARHVA010008155.1, forward strand.
ACAAACACTAGGGATGACTTGACCATAACCATATCTAGTAACAAGGTCTAACATGTAGTCTTGGTAACCAATGAGAGTTTTTTTTGAAACTTGCAATAGGATGACTTGGAGAGGAACCAGATGGACTAGGTGAAGTAAAAGCTTGACAGGGCTGATTATAGGCAACATAGGGATCATGATAGGTTTGGATAATTACTTTCTCATATTGAGGAAGAATAGGCAAAGCAAAACATATCTCTTCAACTTCATGATCTTCATTAGTATGTGAGGGTATAAAAGTATTTTATTCATGCATACAATAGGATCCCAAATCAATATATTATATGAATGTATATGGATAATTATTATATGTTTTATTACCATACTCATCAAGGAAAATATCATAAATTCCTTCAAGGGGAGAGGATGCTTCACCACCCATGACACCTTCTTCTTCTTCACTAATTACACAATTCTAATCTGAATTTGTCTTTACATATGGTTCAGTATGAAACCTCACCAAGGGATGTGTTCTTATGGTTACTTTAGCTCCATATCTTGTTTTAAAATATATAAAAGACAAATTAATAGAAAGGTATCCTCTTATTTTACCTTGGAAGTCCCTTGACAAGCAAATAGCAAAATGAGGTAGAGGGTCTGCCACCACAATGTTTTGCATAATGGGGAAACTTGGACAATCATGTATAAATACTTTCAATCCTCTTAATAGTCCCACTATCTTGGTTGGAGTTCCATCAAGATGTAACACACCTTTACTATGTGGTTCATACTTTAATCCCAACTTATCTTCAACCACCTTAGGCATAACTGTGGTACTAGCTCCACTATCCACAATGTAATTATGAACCATTTTTTCTCCCATAATGAGTGGAGGTAAAAAGGTGGAGGATTTTTAGATTTGGTGGAGGGTTATAGGACATAATTTTGTGTATTGGTAAGGGCTAAACCATTATGTCTTGGACCTTGAGGGGCTACATGGATGTTTGAAATTTGTTCTTGTAGGAATTCCTTTTGACCAAGTATATGCAAGACTTTCTAAAGAGATATGCTTGTCTTGGTATTATTTTAAGAATAAATGATTTTTAGAGGTGAAGTATTCACATTTTATTTTATTCTTGAAGGTAGTGAGGAAGCTTGAACTTTATGCATTGTAGGCTTGATAACCTTGGTCACATTCTAAATTTGATGAGGAGTATGACTAGTAGGGGGTATTAAACTAGGATTCATACTTTGTGGCCCTAGAGAGGTATTAATTGGAGTCACATGTGATTATATAGCATATCCCAAAGATATATTTTTGGATCTTTTGTTATCTATAATTGATTTACTTGCATTCAACACATAGTTATCCTCCTTTTGAAAGTTCATAAAACTGGTACTTTGGCTACTACCCTTTCCATGTGTATCCATTTTCATGAGATTTTCTTCTTCTGGTGTGAGGAAAGGAGTAGCTCCTTCTTGTGCCACTAAGTCTTGGTTTCCTTCTCTAACATCATACACAAACTAACCTTGAGATTGTCCCCAATGATCCAAATGTTCCTCTCCTTAAACCAAATTAGTATGGATTGGAACAACAACCCTTATGGATGAGATGGAATTAGGATTATGGACATTGGAATGCCTATTTAAAACTTATTTACCTTATACTCTTCCTTGGTAATTATATTAGGGTGGAGGTCTATAAGTTTGTGAAGGATAATATTCGGGATTAGGTGTGGCATTTACATGTAATTGAGCTTGTTTGAGCTAAGCTTGTAATGATCAAATCATTTCATCTTTGTATATAAAATTATTTACCTTCTTAGGAGTGGTTATAGACTTGGCATTGGCATTGGGATCTTGTGCTACACTTGGAGTTTCAACTAAACTATGAGAAAAAAAGGTATATAAACTCTTGTGGGTAATTTTCTAGCTTGTATCAAACTATTCTCAGTTTCAATATCTATCTCATATACATCCGGTAGAGTAAATATTCCCATTTACTACAGCATTACCACCATATCAGTACCAATATGTTTGAGATAAATGGGGAATATAAAAATTGGAGGAGGCCTCATGATAGGTGGCAATCTATACCATGTCCTTTGAATCCTTTCATTGAAATCCCCCATAGATTCATTAGGACCTCTTATTATAAGATTTAGTTAATGGATTAGTAAAGTTTGGTCACTCTTACTCTCAAACCTATTCACCAACAACTCTCCAAAGTCATCCCAATTAGTAATACAACCACCTTCTATTGTCCTATACCAATAAAGTGCCTTACCCTTTAGAGACATGGCAAGTAGTCTTATAGCTATGTTATATTGAGTGATATTGTAAAATTTGGAAAAGTTGGAAATGACCCTAATGTGATTATATGGAGTAATAGGGCCCTCTCCATTGAAGCTAGGGAGAATTTTGGTAGCATTGGGAGGAATAGGATCATATGTATCAAGATTAATTGGATTTTGGGTGTTGAAGGTTAGGAAATCATGTTGTTAGGATTAAGAGCACAATTGATTACCTTTGTATAAGCAACTAAACATAGAATTTAACTAGAAGTAATAAGTAACTAGAAATCAGAAACAACACAGAATATGAGAGACAATACAATCTTGTATAAACACTCTTCCAGAAGGAAATACAATGAAGAAAACACACTCTTCCCACACCTCTTGGGCATACCAGTAATTTGCCCTCAAGAGTTCTCTCACTCAACCAATTACAACCACAACTCAAACATAGAGTTGTACCCTCCACTAGTTAGTAACAATACTGCCAGTACACCAAGTACTCAAAGTACTCCAAGTAGATCTCCTTGATCTTGCACACCTGCAAATCAACTGATCTTACTTACCATGTAGATCTCCTACCTGATCTTGCACAACCTACAGATCAACCTGATCTTACAATTGGAAGGATCTCTTCCTTGTCCTTACCTTTTCAAGTCCTTATGATTCTCCAAATTACAATATAGCCCCATGGGTCTCTTAAATAGATCCCATACAAACAATAATTAGACTTCCCAATAACAATAATTAGAAATGTAGACTCAAGACTAAAATTAGTCTTTTACATGCAAATTGACTGTCTATCTAAAATTAGACTAGTTCTAGAAGTGCATGCAAATGCACGCACACACAAGTTGCCAACGTCGGTTCCTGTTTGACTGATGCCGACCGACCCCTAACTGATGTTAGTTATTGCATACACTGAAGATGACTAAAATCAATTGATCAGACCAACTTCAATTACTACAACACTCAACAACCTCCTCCATTTACATCAGTGAAGCCTTTAGCTTCACAACTTAACAATCTCCCACTTGGAGATAAACAGCTGCACCTATACCTATACTTGTACATCATCTAATTTTGATTCTTGGCTTGTATCCCTCTTCAAGTTCAATCTTGAAGACCAACCACCACAAATCCTATGGTGCTTCTCTTGTCATCCAAGTAACCTGCCATATCTGAATCTACATACCCATGTAGAGAAGTGCTTGACCCTGCATAGCATGTATACCTACTACTGGTCCCTCTCAGATACCTAAGAATCCACTAAACTACTTTCTAGTGCTCCTTTCCCGAATTGGCCACCAACTTGCTGACAACTCCCACTGCTTGGGTAATATCAGGTCCAGTACTCATGTACTTAACCTCATCATGTGATTTGGGACACTGTTCTGTGAACTATCCATCCATAGGTGTGCTAATCAGTTCTGCATCCTGCATATTGAACCTCTCCAATACCTTATTCACATAATCATCCTGAGACAACATCAACCTATGATCTTCCCTATCTCTAGAAATACTCATGCCAAGGATTTTCGCTCCTCCTAAATCCTTCTTGGCACACCACTGAGCTACTTTTACCTTTAGCTCAACAAATCCCTACATGTATGAACCTGAAACAAGCATATCATCCACATACAGTAGCAGGATAATGTCATGACCATTATCCAACCTGGTAAAATAAACACAATGGTTACATTGACATTGACTAAAGCCATGCTTTGTCATACCCCTGTCAAACCTGTACCACTATCCTGGAGCTTGCTCAAGACCATATACCCTGGCCTTCTATCTCACGTGTCCATTCTCTCCTTTCTTTAACCTAGGAATCCATTAATCTTTCAGTGCTTTCATCCCAGCTGGCAACTCTACCAAATCTCTCGTTTGGTTCTTTCCCAAGGAATCAATCTCCTCATTCATGCCATGCTCCCATTGTTTCTTAGATTCTACCTAAATTACCTCTTCAAAACTTCCTAGTTCTTGACCATCAGTGAGTAACAAGTTCAAGTAGTATAAAGAAGGGGATTAATGAATTTGAGGCTTACTTACCCTTTTAGTCCTCCATATGGGCATTTGAGACTCCTTGACAACTTACTGTCTGCCCAAAATCCATTCTCTAGTTGACCCTGGTCTGCACCTGACTGATGTTGATTCCATCACCAACACCAATTACCTAACCAACATCAGTGTCCACCTGGTCATCGATGTCAGTCTCCACCTGCATGACACCACTGACTTTGGTCTGCACATGACCAACATTGGTACCTGCCTGTTCAACATCAGTTCTCACCTGACTGACATCAATAACTGTGTTTTCCTATGAGTGATGACTTTTACCCATGAGCTCACTTTGGATCATAAGCTTGTCCAAACTACCTTGCTTAGAATCATTTAGCCCCTTAAGCTGATCTCTGTCCATCATCTCCTCCATGAAAACCAAGGCTTTCCAGTTCTTAAGTTTATCAAAGACATTAGACTTCCTCTTAAGAATATGCATCCCCTTCTTATTCATGTGACCATGCCTATAGAGCCACATCTTCACATCTACATCTGAAGTAGATAAACTAGAAGGAGAATCAGTAATATAAGTAGATAGATAAAGTGTACCTACTTTCTTACCACATGCTAATTCAAGTGCACCCTTGGAAACTTTCCAAGATTTTTCTATGAGAGTAACTATGCAACCCTCATCACCCAACTTTCCTACAAAAATTAGACTCCTCTTCAGGACTGGGACATGCATGACATCCTTCAACACCCATGTGTTGCCCGTTTACAATTTCAGCCGCACTTCCCCTTTGCCAACAATTTGACAAGGCTCACCAACCCATAAATAAATATTTCCAAAGTCTCCATGGACATAATCATGGAAAAATACTCTATTTTGGGTTGCATGGAAAGAGGCAACAAAATCTAAAACCCAATATTCTAATTTATCCAAAGAACATACAAGAGCATCTTATGCAACAATACCTACAACATCTGCTTCTTCATTTCCTTCATGTTGATCTTCTACCAACCAACAATCTTTCTTTACCTACTCTTTCTTTCCATAATTTAGTAATTGATCATTCTTGACATTGAAATCCTCCATTATTAGTGTACTTTCTTCTACCATTGTCTTACTCTCACTCAATTAGAAACCCCTGAGAGTGACCTGTAATCAACAAACACTAACCTGCTCCGAACCAAGCTCTGATACTAATTGTCAGTGGTATCACTTGGTGATCCTAGCTTTGATACCAATTGTCAAGATCCCTACTCCTTAAGAGTACACTTGATTACCTTTGTATAAGCAACTAAACACGGAATTTAACCAGAAGTAAAATGTAACTAGAATTCAGACTCAGCATAAAATATGAGAGACAATACAATCTTGTATTAACACTCTTCCAGAAGGAAATACAATGAAGAAATCACACTCTTCCCACACCTCTTGGGCATACCATTAATTCTCCCTCAAGATTTTTGTCTCTCAATTACAAACAAAATCAACTCAAACACAGAGTTGTTGTTTCAACCAGTCAGTAACAATACTGCCAGTACACCAAGTACTCAACATACTCTAAGTAGATCTCCCTAATCTTGCTCCTTGTTGTGTTGTAGATCTCCTTTGACCTTGCTACCCCACAGATCTCCTTTTACCTTGCACACACACACACACCTATAGATCAACTGATCTTACTTACCATGTAGATCTTCTACCTAATCTTGCACAACTTGTAGATCAACCTGCTCTTGCACACCTACAAACCTATATCTTACACACCTAGAAGAACCCTTGTCCTTGACTTTGCAAGTCCTTATGATTCTACACTTTACAATATATCCCCATGGGTCTCTTAAATAGATCCCATACAAACAATAATTAGACTTTCTAATTACAATAATTAGAAACACAGACTCAAGACTAAAATTAGTCTTTTACATGCAAACTGGCCATTCAACAAACTAACTATTCATGTAACTAACAGTTCTAGAATGCACTAGTGACTGGCATCAGTCCCTATCTATCTGGAGATGACTGAAGTTGGCTGATCCATGCCCGATGTTGACAGCTTCCTGTCTACTCCTGACCGACGTTAGTTGCCTGACTGACGTCGGTTACTGTGACACTCAGCAACCTCCTCCATGTTTACATACCTGTGAAGCTTTTAGCTCCACAACCTAACACATGTTTCCTATCCATCTATTCTTCCTCCTCTTGATCTCATATCTCTTTAGAATATTCTTCTTCCTCTTCAAAACCTTCTTTTTTAGGATCTCTAAATGTTAAGAATGGTTTAGGATGTTGTCCCTCAAGAGGAGCTTTAGATAGAGGGACTTGATTGAATACTCTACTAGAAGATAATCTAGTGAAGACCATGAAGAATAATGTGAAGAAATTGATCTACAACCAAACATTTTGACATTTTAGAGTCACCAAATGCTGGATTAAAAACACCTCTATAACCTTGGGCTTGTTAAGACCAGCATTCACCTTGACGTGGAAACAATTAGGACCAGTTATCCCACCAGGAGTTCCAAAATTATTGGCATAAAATTGTGCACCCTAGGATACTCTATTTATATCCTATAATTCTATCCAACATTGAATCATCTCTCAATTTTTGGGGAACTTGTAATAGATATGAATCTCTAGTTTATGAGGCTAGCTCCCTAGATTATTCTTTAAATGCCTATCACCTTATCTAACTCTTATTCATGAAAAGAGTTAGAAGTTTTACATAAAATTTAAGATAACTAAATAGGTGATCCACCAAAACATATCCCATAAACTATCAAACTCCTACTAAGTAACAAAGCTTTCCAAGACCAATTCTAGGCATTGAAGGATTCTAACATAATTACTTCAATGTGAAGGTAGCATACATGAGACAATCAACAAGATAACTGATATAGGGGTAGATTACACACCATAGAGATAATTTATTTCTTGAATAAGAGCCTATTACAATTAATACACTTCACATGACCTGTTAAAATTAGAACTCTTGCTTAAACATGAAGGATAAATGGAGTAAGGATGATATTATCACTTGAATCAACTATTCATCACTCACACACTTATAAAAAAAATTCATAACTCATAATTATACTTTAATTAAATTTTCAAAGATAAAATTTAAATTCATTCTAGTAGGGATTCACCATACCATCTATGGTTAGATCCATACAATTCTAAAAGGCCAGAATTTATAGCAATTATGTGTGTGTGTGAGAGAAAGAAGTTCAAGAGTCACTTGTACATGTGTCAACTTGAGAAAAGTAGTTATAAATGCATGTGAGAGAGATATGGGGTGATACATGAATTTTTAAGAGCTACAAATGTCATCTCCAATCATCCAATCCTTGTAAATTGGCATAAAAAACTCCTTTCCTTGCATAAAAACTGTCTCTCATGATTTACCTTAAAAAAATATCTTATCACTACAATTTATTAGGTTTGATGATGGATCTGAGTATTATGGGTAACAAAAAATCCCTAACATTCATTAGATTATCTCCCCATCATCCCTATTCTTCTATCCATGTACAATCATCCATGACATTCCCAAAATGAGCTCTCTCCATGCACCTTTAACACTTGAAACATAAAACCTTCCAAATTCTTTAGTTTTATCCATGAAAAAGGAGGGATGAAATGTTTCTAAGGTGTCTCTATCATCAATTTCAATAAATTATCCTTAAAAGGCTTTCCAAATTGAGTTTCACCACTTTTTCCTAAGTGTTCACTTTCTGCCCACTAGACTGGCTAAAATGAAAGAGGTAACAGATAGGCTTATTATCTGAGATAGTTTATAAAATAAATATTAGGACTTATAAAAAGTTCTAAAATTTCTCCCATATTTTTTTGGTCATCTATAACCCTTTCACACCTAAAAAATACATAAAAAGGTCAAAAATAGCTTTGTTATGGACCCATCTGTATAGGTCCATACAACAAGTTGTCATTAGAAGGAGTTTGAGGGAGTGTAATGTAAGTTAAAAAAAATTAATAGAATTCCCATTTCATTCTCATGCTTAAATTTCCTTCTTTTCCTAGTTGGGTCTTTATGTGGGGTTTACAAGGGTTTTGAGTGGTTTGGACTCTTAAAGTTTACTCATAAAGAAAAAAACATTAGAATCCTTTCAAAATTCCATTGAAGTCTTCTTAGGGACCCTCCATAACTTTTCCAATAACCTCAAGGTACCATTAAAATCACTATGGAATATTGAAGTATTTGAAGTTGGCATTCAAGCTCCCTTTTTGCATTTTGGTAGGGTTTGAGCACATTCTAGGCCAAAAAAATGGTTTCCAGGTGAATCATCTCTTTAGTGTAGTTTATATTTTATCCAAAACTTTTAACTCTTTTCATGAAAAATCATTAGATTAAGTTATAGGAATTTGAATAATAATCTAGGGAGCTAGCCCTCATAAACTAGAGATTCATCTCTCTTACATGTTCCCCACAACTTGAGGGATGATTCCATGTTGCATCAAATTGTAAGAGTTGAATAGAGTGTCCTAGGGTGCACAATTAAATGTCAATAGTCACTAAGGATCTAACTATAAGGTCTTTATCATTTGAGAAACCAAGTGTGTACCCACTATATGTTGAGAAAACTAATGGAGAGGTCAATATGGTAGTAGTACCTACTTATCAGATTCCTACACTTATAGCTGAAAATCACTCATGGATTTTAAATTTCAATGGATCTAAGTCTAAGAGTGGGCGTGGTGCATATTTTGAGATTATTAACCCATGATTGAAGTCATACTTAACTTCATTTCACTTACAATTTTCTTTCACTAAGAATGTAGCTAAATTGAGACCCTAATTCATGGTTTACAATTTACTCTAAAGAAGAAAGTTAAGAATATCAAGGTACTTGGTGACTCAGAAGTAGTGGTCAAACAAGTAATAATCTAGTACACTTGTAATGATAAGCATTTATCTAGATACCATATATAGGTATGGAAAGTAATAGAATATCTTGATTCAATCAATATTCAAACATTTCCTCATAGAAACAACTATATAATAGATGCATTAACAATAGCTAAAAAAACTCTAGATCCTATGGCCAAGTCTTGATTGAGAAGGTTCTCAGTGGAATTAGTATCTACTCCTTCCATTCATGATAATATCAATAAATTTTAATTATTCAATGATGATCAACATATCATCAAATTCATCATAAACATAGATGTATTTGAATCACAAATTATTGATTAGGATGACTGAGAAGAGTTTGAATTGGACAAGGAAGGGGTGATAAATTTAAAAACCTATAGTATATATAAGGGCATGGTATCAACATAATGAATGTTTGACATGTATTACCAAGGGGAAAAGTAAAAACCAGCCCCTATTAAAGGTATGCAATACCAACATTGTAATCTAGGCAATGCAAATGAATCAAAACACATGCTTCTAGGCATGATGTGCACATAAAAAGAAAAATAAGGATTGGTTCAAGCCCTAAATGAATTCAAATATCTTATAACATGAATTTATGAATAATTAAAAGTGTTTAACACTTCCATTCTCAAGCATACCATCCCTCTTAAGTTGGGAGTCAACCATTCCATTAGAGGTAAAGGATGGGGAACCCATTACTAGAGCCATTGACATTCAAGGAAGTGTAAAAGTTACTCTTATCAAGGATAATATTCCCTATTAGAAACTCCACATGGGTGGATACTTTGGTGCCAATTCATTAAAAAAACAAAGAGATACAACTTTGTGTAAACTTCCACAACCTAAACAAAATTTCAAAAAAGGATAACTACCCACTAGCTTCACTAGATGAAGTCTTATAGATAGTGAATGAATCTCAATTTATGTCATTTATTGATGGGTAATAATATTATAGGTTCTAGATGATTCATCAGAACATGCTAATTATATGGATATTTGTGTGAATTGAATTAGGAAGTATGATAAAACATGAATAGTCAAAGAAATAAAAAAATAACCAGAAGCCAATGTAGATTATAATCTAAAAAGTTATATTAATCACATAGATAAAAATTAACTATGCATGAAGTAGACATTATTTAATAGAACTATCGAAAGAAACCAACTACATCTATCTATCTATGTGAATCAATAAACAACCATGGAGAGAAAAACATAGGAAATTTAGTTGAATATCCATTACAAAAAATAATCAAAACATAGAGCAATAGTTATCAATCAATCCTTATATTATAATAAATATACCATACTCTATTATTAGCTAATGATTATAATAAGTCTAACAACCCCACTATTAAATTCATGAAAAACATATATAGGTGTAAATTTAATGTTTTTTCTAACTTCTTTGAGCTATTCCTAAGGAAAACATGCATGAGACACAATTAGAATAACTATGTAACAATATAGCCATCATGATATCTATTTGTCACATATCTAAACATGTAGTTTTGTGCTCATATTTACTTGATAACACTTTCTTGGACTTAATAATTTTTCTTGTCCTAAGAAAACATTGTATAGGAACAAAATCATAGAGGAAGGTAATCTGAGGACTATAATAACTAGACCAAAACAAAGGATGAAGCATTATAACTCATAGGAACCACCCAAGGTGTTGTTTATCAATTTTCACCCCATGTGCACTACTTGGTAGCCCTTTCAAGTTTTCAACTCAGTATTAGATTGGCATAATAACTATGTAGGTTTTCAATAAACCAAACCCACTTATCTTACTAAAACATATAATAGAAAAATCAGAGAACAAAACTTCAAAATTTTGATCTACCCAGTACCTAACTAACAGGTGGTGGCAAGGGTGAAGTGAAAAAATATGAAACATCATAAAATGTAGGATGAGAGTATTTACCAAGACTTTAGGATGCAATATTTTGATATTGAAGAAGGGATTAGAGTTCACTCAGAGGAATTAATTTGAGTGAGTTTATCAAAGGTATAATTGCACTATCAAAAGTAGACAAGTTAACCTTGTAAGCTTGCTAATCAAGCAAAAACTCCTAAATAAGTAGCAAAAAATCTCATATTATTCCTTGTGAAATAAGTAGTGAATATATGTCATCATAAATAGTGATAGTCAAAGCATATTTAGTAGTGGTAAACTATTTAACAATATCCTATTTGAGATTAGTTAATTGATCACCATGTCATTGTGCTTGAACTCCAATAAATGTGCTTCACAACACCTAGATCTACCATGTCTAAAGTTTCAACATTAATACATCCTATTTTTTGCTACACTCTTGTAAAACATCATCCATCTCCTCATATTTGGTGTCTATATTTATCTTAGTGTCATTAGATTTTCTTGCCCTTGAAAATTCATTATGTGTACCTGTCCAAATTGTGTCAAGTCATTGATTCTAGTCAAATAACCACTGGGATACTTGAGTCACTTGGATTGAGGAATCATTAAAAGCTAATGATATGATTCAATAAGATAAAATAGAACCTTAATCTTTAATTTGATGGATTTACCTTTCACCATGATTTGGTGGACCGTCTGAATGTCCTGCCATACATAGACTAGATACATAAGGAGAAGAGGAAACTACCAATGATCTAAAATAAATTGACTACCAATGACCTATATGAAATATATAAGACATGTATTCTCCATATTAAAATTTTCATTTTGAATGTGCTAAATCAATGTTGTGTTTTTCATATGCAACCTTCCTACTTGTGTTTCCAAGGATGTGGCCTTCTGTGTAATTGATTCATAGAATGCACTAGCTCCTTCAATCTTCTTGGACAAAAATAACTATGAAACATATAAGGAAGGCTCAATGGTAGGTGGTGTAAGCATAAATTATGTAACATAAGTGGTTATAGGCACTTGTCATAATTATGTGATTGGTAATGAAAATGTAGTGCATCGAGAAGAGGGATCAGGGACATCTAAAGGCCAAATGTTTTAAAGTAGCTATTGTATGGGAATGCCTTAGAGATTCATATCACTAGGATGTTGTTGCTCTATTTATTACATGGAATTTTATAAAATTTCCTTTATTGTCCCATCATCAGTTACCTTTTTCACTTATTCAATTCATCCATATTTGGCTTTTCATTAGTGTACACCATCTATGCTTTCTCTGGTTATTACTCCTTAGAATGTGTATGACTCTTTGTCTCTTCCTTTGTGATTTGATTTTTTTGTTCATCCTCATCGACTAACTTAACCTTCTTAGTTTAATCAATATAATTCTATTGCGTTATTACATAGTATGTTCCTTTTATAATTTACACTTCAACTTATTTATCCTACTTTTATGGAGTGGCCTCCTCTATGCTCATCTACAATTTTAATGTTTCAGTGGTTGGGGTGGTATCCTTAACCTTTGTCTTTATATATGCATCACCCTCCTCAAGTTTATAAAGTTTCTCTACATCATCAACCTATTTTAGAGATTTAACTTCATTGTTTAGGTTTTGGACTGCAATCTATTACTATTGTGGTTCAGCTTCCACCTTCTTGTGAGCCTCCTACTTTAATTTATGTTTTTGATTAAAGCACACTTTGCATGTTATGTCCCTTTGTGCCTCTTTGTAGGTAGCTTGTAACTCCTTATTTTAATTTTTTACCTCCATCTCCTTAGTATTCATGATGGGTTCATATTTAGATGAGTGAATAGCTATTCCATGTACTATTTATTTAGAGATAAAGGTTTTCCTCTTATTTTCAATAACTAGCTTGTGCTTAGTTATCTACACAATCATGGGTTTCAGTTTTTGTTCCTCCTATGTTATAGGATGTGATGACTCAAATTATACTAGATGTTCCTTTATGGATATAAATCTTCTAGACTATACACTAAAGGTTTGGGATACCCAAAACTCCCTTTGTGTTCTATAATTATGGAAAAGATCATGTGGATGGCTCTCAGGGAGAGGTGAAATAGATCTAATGGTGTTGAAGTCTCTAGTAGCTTCACTTTGAGTAATTCTAATATGAAATTGGTACACTCAATTTCCTATCCAACAATGTCAACTATAATAAAAGGTGAATAGTTAGGGATGTCTACCCATAGTTCCTTTGGTACCTACTTTCATACCTTCACTATATGCATTAATTTGCAAAAGAAAATATCATTTTCCTCTTGCTTCTCATATAGATCACCTATTGTGTCATCAATCATTATCTGATAGACCTCCTATTCATTTGTCCCCATTATTGGTAATTCACAAAGAGATGTGATCATTATAACCTAGGGATCATCAAACCATGTAGAAGTGTTATGTGTTTTTCTCTTTGGTGGAGGAAGGGATTAGATCTCATATATTGCTTTTATCTTTACCTTTTATGTATGTGATGTGCTAGACTTGGTTTATTATGCTATTGTTATGGAAATGCATGAAATTAATATTTAGAGTGGCATTTTGTGGTGTGAAGCTAATGATTTTTTACTGACCTATTTCTAGGCCATCTTTATATTGATGAAAAATGGAAGAATGGGACTCATCGTAGTGGAAAAATCATGTACGTGCACCATGATGCATTTGTAGAGCTTGGTCACCACAACATGTTGACCAAAATACTACATTACATTAGTATGAAATATGGGATGGGATTCAATGAACTAAATCAAACCCTCCTGCCATAATCATAAGATTACCTGATGTGTAAAATATGTGATCTATAACATCCAAATCAGATTCCTAAATTCAATGGGAGGCTAGTAGTCAACATATAGATGCACTTATTTTTAGGTGACTTATACTATGTAAATACTAATAAAAGAACCAAAAATTGGTATTGAAAATTATGTTTCACAAAATTCAAAACTTTTTCAATGTTAGTGGTCAAATCAAAGACCATGAATTCAGGCTAATTGAATTCTTTGTTGAGGCAAATGATGCATTAGGCAATGTAAATCACCCCCTGGTAGCCTTTTAACATTCATGTTCATTTTCCAATAGAGTAATGTGATGCATGTTGTGAACACTCAGACTTGTTCATCTATAATATTGGTAAGGGGGATTCCATGGGATCCCCTATCATAACTTTTGTGAACTTATAGAATAATTAGGGGTGTTTTGGATTTATATGCTTTAACTAATTTGCCTCAAGATGATAAACTCATGGCCCAGGACATCATAACCTCATTGATGTAAATGGTAATTGTTTTCACCTTGTTTTTCACCCTAGAGAGGTTGTTCAATTATTCTCTAGATTGATTGAAACATTGGATTACCTCTAGTCCTATGAGTTACCTATAGTAGAGGTAAACCTATAGGTTTAAGGGCTAGCTCCCTAGATATGTCTTTGATAGCTTATCACCTACACTAATTACTTGCTTGGGTGAAAAGAGAGAAAGAGAACATTAAAAAAACCTATACTAAAATTTTTATGTACCAATTGTAACCTAAATAATACCAAACAAATTTAAGTACACTTCAAACATAAGCCTAATATGTATATGACACTACTAAAAAATTGCCCTTGCATTAGTATTTATCATAGAGGTTTGTGAAGACAACCTAAGCTAGGATGACTAAACCCAAGGTATTGAATTGAAACTTGTGAAGATAAAAATAACTAAACTTATGAAAACTATATTAAAAACATTTAATAGACATTCAATAGGTTTTCAAAGTTGAATATGAATTCAAGCAAGGACAACATGCTAAGGAAGAGAAACTACCACTTAACAAGATCAAATAACTTAACATACACATTTAAAATAATTATTGGAGAAGGTAAAATATATAATTATTTATTTATTTAAGTTCAAAATTGAGTAGGTATTCTCCATAATTAGGTGGAGGATACATTTCTAAGTCAAAGTGGCTCAATATATAACACATGTGACAGAAGAGGAAAAGTGTGCAAGAGAGAGAAGATAGAAAAGTGTAATGTAAGTTAAAAAAAGAAGAGGAGTTAGGGAAATATCATAAAAAAATTAAAATCCATTTGCATCTCCACTTCATATGCTCTAGCTCTCAAAGTGACATTGGAGGTTGAAATGCATTCTTGACACCTTGAATAGCTTCTTGAAACTCTCTTTCCTCTTGACATGTTGAAGGAAAAGTGGCCTTTTTGGTGATAAGATAAGTTTATAATACATGTTTCCTATACTTACTTTCAACTAACTTTTCCTCTTGACACATCACCTCTTTCTCTTGCAAGGTGTCTAGAAGGATCTTCATCTCCTTAAGCCTATTTTGAAAACAACTATCAAAACTTGGTTTCTGTTACTCCACATAACACAATATTAATGGATGGAATATTTAAATAATATTGACCTATATAAATTAATTTTTAGGCTTAAAATTATCCCCAATAGGTCACTCTCTACCAAAAGCCTCAATTAGGCCTCATTCCTTATAGCCTTTTTTCCTATTTTTCTCCTTGTGTGGAAATTTTACAAATTATATTGAAAAAATAAAGGAATATTTTAGGACCATTTGTCCTCTTAAAATTCCATGTAAATTTCAATGAGTTTAATCTAAGTGTAAGTTAATGTTTTCTGCCCATCTCTTCTACCAATTATGCCTAATTAGCCCTCTAACCCTAGAAAGTGAATTCTGGATCTAAACTCCTCCTAGACTTGTGAAACTTATAAGAAGTGTGTGATTCACCTTAACCATTCCAAAAAAATCCTCCATGTCAATTTATAGCTTCTATAATAATGTGCTTATAACCAAACCATGAAATGGCCAAAAAATAAGCCCTTCAACAAGCCTATTTGGACTACCTTAGAAAATGGAGTTGGTTTGGTCACTACCAGGGGTTATTGAGAAATTTTATTGATTTTAATAGTTATTAAAAGTACCAATTTACCTCATAACATGATTGGTAATCTCTAACCTACTTAGAACACCTATAAAACACAAAAAAACATACAAAAATAGAGTATTCTAGGTAGTCTATATAGTAGTGTATACTATCAAAGTACATGTGGATGAGATAATTAGAGTCTAGAATAAACTAAAATAATTTTAAAGATAAATTTGTGGAATTTTATGTGCTTTAGGAGTCCATCTTTGCAAACTGGTCACTATTGCTCTCATAGGGAGCTTGAACATACTTCAACTTTATAACAATGATTCATAAAGTTGGACATATGAATACTCAAAATAATTCCACAAAATTGAATTAAATTAGGGTAATGAACTTTCCATAGGATCATAAGGTCGAATACATATTATTTTATCCATACCAAGTGAAGCAAGATGGCCTATTGGTTGGAAATGATCATTCTAAGAGAGGTGAGCAAGTTTTAGGTTTGTATGTATATGTATTTGAGATTTATTTGATCTAAAATGGCATAAAAAGGTCCATGATACCTCACTTTACCTATTCCAATGGTTCTCTAACTACCTTACTCTTCAAACTTCCCAACCATGACACTAGCTCAAACTTAGGGTTTTTGAAACAAACTATCAATCTCATCCTAATTGCCTATTTTATCCCACTTTCATTCTCTATCAGGGGTATATGAAATAATTGAGTGTTTATAAATGTTTCCATAATTACCCTAAAGTTCTCAATGCTTCATATAATATCTACTAGTCCTCACTATCATCTCCTCAAGAGTGATTGCTAAGATAGTCATGTGTATGCACATTAAGACTATGCAGGGTTAAAAACAAGGTGATGACTAAGTTTCTCTCTTTATTTTTTGAGATTGAGGATGATGGATTTATGTCATCACTCTAAAATAATCATCAATAATTTTTACCTACTTCCATTTAGTTATTATATAGACTTTAAAACCTTTCCATCAAACATAGACTTCAAGAGCTAATAGGCCCGTGTATGCAATGTGATGAGTATGCAACATTTTCCATTATTTATTAAGGTATCATTAATATTCAAGGATTTTGAAAAATAAATCATCCCTTGAGATAAATATTAAATCCTTCAATTACCTTTGTCATTCCTTTTAAGGATTGAAATATTTCATACTAGCTTAGTAAGCTTGTAGGTCTATATGGAAGCCATGTAAGTGCTTTGATGTTCTATGAACCCTTTAGCACTAAAATATTATTCAACTCTTTAATTAATATATGTATTCCTAACCCTTTTAAACCTTAGTATTCCCATCAACAATTCCATCCAAGGTAGGGTCTCCATCTAACTATAAGTGATTACTTCAACAATGACTGTGTGCTCCTTTGTTTAGTCTCTATGTCATGTTCTCCTATCTAAAGCCATTTACATTCAATAATTTGAGAAATTAGATCCTATTTTAACCTTTAAAATAGTCATATAGACCATATTAATGTTTTGAAAAGGCCTTAGTTACCTAAATAGATTTGCAGGTCTATGTATCTATGTCTTCTCATCTAGAACTAGTCTGCTAGCTTTGGTATTCTAAGAGCTCCTTTCAACATTTGAGACTTTTATAAAACTATTGAATGAATTTGAATGACTGAGAACTCCTTTGAAACCTTTATAACTTTGAGTTCTCATCAAATCTGCTATGAAAACATAGACTTTCCAAATGACTGGATGAAGTTAGTATTCTTAGACAATTGACCGTGCATCTTGAAATAGGCCTCTAAAGACTAATATTCAATTCTTTCCAAAGACTTTGTTTCATATAATATTATGTCTCAAAATAATTCAAAGGCTTTTAAAGTCCTAAAAATCCAAATTTTCATCATCTCTATCTCAAATCAAAACTTGCTTAGCCTATTGTAGGTGCACATCTAGGTAGCTTTGATTGTGTTTTATCTCTTTTAGGTCATTAGACCAATATGAAATATTTAAAATGGATATATATCACATTTTTAGTGTCTTATGTTCCTTTTGTTACTTTTTAAGACTCCAAAATTCCATTAGTAGTAATGTTTAAATCTCATTATTGACTAGCCACTAACTGTAGGTAGATGTTGAAATAGGAGTGACTATTATGTAGGCTTGAGTTAGACCTTTTGAAGCTATACCATGGTGTCTAAAAAAATAAAAACACATTATGGACCATTATCACTACATTTCTAGTATCAAAAATATTTCCAAAGTATCCTCAATTCCCATGTGTTCATTATCTTTACTATCTATATAGTCAGATGTAAATATAAAGGAAAATCTGACTATGTTGAGGCCCATCTCAACTACACCATGGTGTATTGTCATTAAAAATCATTTATGGAATATTACCATGTTTCATAACTAGAAAACCAATCCAACACATTAATAATATGATGTTTTTGGAGTTGTAGACCATGTAAGGCTTAGAGGTGACTTTGAGTTTACCACCTTATGTTTGAGACCTTGAAGGATGCAAGTATGAATTCCATGACTCAAGAACATTACCTAAAATAAACCAAAATATCAAACATGAAAAAATATCTATATTCCTTGGAAACACACAAAAACTCACTTCAATCACCCTATTTGTGTAAACACAAAAAAATAGTCCAAGATGGTGAATGAAGACATGAGACCAGTTTGAACTTGTAGGGTATTTAAATTTGATCATATGCCATAAATAATTTTTAAAGAGAGTAAAATATTATGAATAATCACTCATAATCACCAAACCACTTAGAATACTCATAAATATAGAAAACATGAAAGTCACTTGTATACAATGCACAAAATGGAAATTGCTTGCCAAAAGACATTCACACATTCCAACATGAAAGATGAATGCATGGGAGGAATATAAATATGTATTATAAGCTATTTCAACTAGTTTCATGTTGATCATAATTCATAATTTATTTTGAAAGCTCAAGAAAGACCCTTGTCATAATAGACTAGCAGATTTTGGACCCTTAACTTCTTAGTGATTTTTCATAAATCTAAGATGATGAATCTGAGAACCAATGCCCAAATTTTGAATTTTACCAAGACTATAATCAGTTCCCAAAATTTCAAGCTCCCAACTTCTCTCTCTTAGTCGTACCATCTACTTTAATTCTACATATGTGAGCTTGTGAAGGAGTTGATGAAGGAAATAAGTGATTTTATGAAACTTTTCAACTCCAATATTACTATAAATATGTTTTATGACTTTTAAAAGATTAAAGTACACTCTAAACTAGTTTTCTCTTACACATAACTTTCATAAGTTTGTACAAGTTTTCTAACTCCTCAAACAAGAGTTAAAAATAAATAAATTAACTTTTGAAAACATCAAAGTTAGCCAAAAATCACATTTTAATGCATGTTTAACCCCTTCAAACTAGCAAATGGACTTCAAAATTTATGAAACATTATTACAAGATGTTTTAGACATGAAATGACTCTATATTCCCCTAGTCACCTATTACACAACTTGACCATATTTTATCTCTCAATCACACCTCTAGACCACTCTATGACCTCAATATGAAATTATCTTAATCTTTCCAAACTAACCTTAATAAATGCTAACAAGGTCAACTAAAGATTTTTAAGGACCATATGAGCATGACATGAACACATGACAAGTTTGAGTTTAGAGGGGGTGGAAAAATTTGACTTGGGTTCAAATTTGGTCAATAGTAACATATTGGGATAGATAGATCTTTCCCTTATTATTTCACCCTAACAATAGTTGCATGATTTCACTAAGGTCACTAAACATTGGTAGTTGGATTATGAATTCAACATATGCGGCATGAAATTGATGCGGGTATGTTAAAGTGAGGGGTTGTGTTTCTTGGACTACCTCTGGAATGAAAAACTTTTACTTTGTGACTCTAGTAAATTTTAAGGCATCCAAGTTTGAAAACTTCACCTATCATAGAGCCAATCCAATGCCCAAATCTTCCTTATATGAATCGGTGAGATTTTTGATTATCTAGTAAAGATTAGAAGTAGCCATAATATCTTATCAAAGTCGAGTGCAATATAAAATGTAGAAAACTATTGCTCTTTGTTCAAGGATATGGAAATTTTGTAGAGATGGTGAAAGCTTGATATGGACTAAGTGTAAGATGCCCAAATTATATATCCCACCTAAATTTTATAGCTTCTAGCATACTCTTCTTCCTACCTTCACTTTAAATTTTCCTAATTACCATTTGATCTTACCTATGCTTGCATCAAATAGAAAGAATATTGTCTAGTTGATGCGGAGAATTTGTTAAGTTGGTTTACCTTTTGACAATGGACAAAATAAATGAAATATCCCACCACCCTATTTTTCACATGTCGTACATGATCATTTCATTTGTAGTGTTTAACTTTGATCTATTTTGGGATATTTATCAAATGCATCACCTAATTTATCAATAAAAACCATATTTAATCATTCGTATTTGTATCTACCTAAGATCCTACCACTATATGATTCTTGGACTTAATTTAAGTCATACACTATCATTTGGAATTCATCATATCTTTAGTTCAATACACTCTTCATTAATGGTGCCTTTGATAATATTTCTCCTTATTATACCCCCCCTATGATTCTAATATATCAAATTTTAACCTATGCACTAAACAAAACAAAAAATTGCACTCCTTTCAACATAACTTAAAAGAAATACTAAACTACATAGAGTGACTTAGCACCTTCTCATACTTACAAAGATAGATTATTGGTGATAGGTTTTGAGCCTACTACTATTCACCCATCCAAGTAAAATGGTGCATTGTATATCTCTCAAAACTATCATTCCTAGCTTTGATAACTCATGGATAATGTATGGACCTTTTCATATGATGTTAAGCTTACCTGAGAAAGCTCTAAACTAAATATTTGGTGCATAAGTTTGTCATGCCAAGATTTATAGCTATGTTTATGCACCTCCTATGTCTAAAATGCTCTATTTTAGTCATCATCCATGTGATTTAGTTATATTAACCTATTTTTCAATTAATCTTGATCACCTATGTGCATAATGATGGCAATTCACATGGTCGAAACCATATACTCCATGGGCATGATTGTTTCGATCTTGAAGACTAGTTTAAATGGAGGGAACCCTATCTCATACATATAATGTGTGAAATATTCCCATATAAATGTAAAAATTCAATCCTCCCAATCATACCTTTGAACATCATAAATTTTAGTAAGAATATTACCTAGTACCTTATTCAGAGCTTTAGCTTGGTCATTAGCTTGGGGATGATATGTTTTACTTTTGTGGTGTGCAATCAAAAATTCATCAATGGTAATATTTAAATTCTTATTAAATAAATGGGTTCCTTTATCACTTACTAGTTTGATAAGACAACCAAACCTAATAATGATATTTTTATGTAGGAACTTTATTATATCCTTATCACTACAACTAGGCATCATAACAATTTATACCCACTTCATAAAATAGTCCATCACAATAATAATAATATATTTATCATGGATAAATTTATTAGGTGGACTAATAGGTCAAAAAAAATAAATTCTCCATTATTTAAAAGGTTTTTGTGTTAGCAACAGTTTTAGATGCATTTCATCTCTTTGGTTCAGTTTGCCCATCCTCTAACATATATCGTAGTGTTGTGAAAATCTATGGGAATCTTAAAATAAATAGGGCCACCAAAGGCTATTATGTAAGATATTCCTCATTTTTGCGTCTCCTATGAAGTAAACCCCTATAATCCCATGATGTGGCACCTCAAGCAATTGTGGCCTTTCATGTTTCAATGTAACTTCATACAATGCTTTATCCTTGCCCAGATGATAAATAAATCCATTAATAATACTATATGGAAAGGATTTAGTAATAATTCACTTCTTAGCCTTTTCTATATAATGTTCTAAAAATATCCCTTATTCAAGAAAGTTTGTGATATCTTGTAACTATTATGGGATCACATACACACAAAATAGATGTGCTTTTGGAGACTCATCTGGGATCTCCTCTAGTTCCTCACCATTTTGTAGCCTATTTAAATGATCCGAACCCACATTATCTTAGCCTAGCTTAACATTTATCTAGAATTGAAATTCTTGGAAGAGATTCAACCAATGTGAAATGCATCCTCCCAGCATGGGTGATGAGTCCACAAAATGACTCATTAATGCATTAATTGTGACCTTAAAAATGAAAAATGTTGAGCACTATAAGAAATCTTAGTATTTAGAACTAGCATAAGGTAGTAAATATATGATTTTATCTGCATGAACTCATGTAAAGTCTAAATCTCTCTTTTTTGCACTTTTTCTAACATTTTCATGTTTTAGGCCCTATATTTTGTTATATACATGCAATAATAGTAATAATACAAGTTTTGCCTAGATTGCATGAAGATAAAGAGGATATAAGACAAGGAATTCATCAATCCAATCTAGCTAAGGATCTTGATAGTTAGCTATAGATTTCAATAGTTGGCTACGAATTTTAGTAGTTAGCTACGGATGTTGACAATCAACTATGGATTTCAATAGTTAGCTTCAGATTATACTAGTTTTTCTATGGATCAGCCCAACTAATTCTAGAATTGATTTTGACACACTTTTAATGGCTTAGATAGTTTCTATATATTCCTCATGATAATCTACAAGAATTATTTCATTAGTTCCATTTTTATACATGTATATATATAGCTCTCAATTTTTGTTTGGTCTTATATTTTCATATGCATTCCTAGTAGGGAAGAAATAAAAAAAACCCCAAAATGGTCAAACATGTCCATATTCATATGCATGATTCTAGTTCAAAACCTCTATCAAATATTTATGCCAAACTTGTTTCCAAAGTAGTTCATAGTACAAGATCTTCAACTAGGATTATTTCATTGTAAACCCCAGACCCTCTGAGTCAAATTCCCTCTCCTAAGTTAAAAAATAGGAAGTTGAGGCTTTGACATTCAATTTGAATTCAACAATTTATTCCTCAAAAACCCATACAAATAATTGAATAACCTCTTGTAGACATTGTCTTTTAGCCCAAGCCATAGGAAGTTATAAGTCCTCCAAAGAAAAAATGAAGAACACTTATTTTGGATATTGACAGTGATGAGACTATAGCTATTGAAAAACTAGATAGTTTAAACTAGACCCCTATAACTACTAATGAACCTCAGGCAAGAATAGAATAACATATCTCTTTTATTGAAGAAATTATTGATGAGATTTCTGAAAATGTTCTTGATGAAAATCCTGCTCCTTCTATAAAATAGAAAAATGATAAAGGAAAATCCCCCATGGTTAAAAAGGATGAGCATCCTTCAAAAGAGGTAGAGGATATAGAATTGCAACATGCTTTAACTCTATCTCAATTAGAAGCTACTGTTGAATAAAATGCAAAAGACATAGCTAAATTGATTGTCGCTACCCAAATTAAAGACTTTGTCATTTCTCACTTGATGAAACAAATTAAATATTTGGAGATGCAATCCATTAAGGAAAGAGATGAAGTAGAGAATTAAATGATTGATGTATGGAATTATTCCAAGTCACTTGAAGAAGAAAATTTTTATTTAAGAAGAAATCTTTTCAATTTTGAAATAGAGAACACCAGATTGAAAAATCTAATAGGATCTAGTATCCCTCCATCCAAAGCTACAAAAGGGTGTCAAACTACTTTATCATACACTACTGTCGAAAATAATTGGGAACACGTTTATTCAGAACTTGAAGACTAGAATAGACAAAATAAAGAGTTAAAACAAAAAAAAAATAGTTACAAGAAGAGATAGAAAAATGGAAATAGAAAGAAGAATAGAGTTAACAACTCATTCAACTAACTTTCCAATTGAGTGAGAAATTGTTAGACTATAGAATTATTGGTTATTATTACATTATATTTTTACATGAGCATTTATCAGATGGTAGTTGCTTTGAATTTCTTGTGGACTTCCCCATGAAATCTCTACAAGTAATAAATTTATCTTAGTATTCTAGAATAGCACCCCTAACAAATAGGATTTTCTTTGTGAATTTTACTTGTGTGACATTATTTTAGTCAACACCAATGATTTCTTATTTAATCTATTTGTAGGAGAGTTACAATTGAGAGCTCTTTTATCTACTTATAGAAATCAAGCTGCCTAGCAAGAAAGATATAATGATTATATAAATAATTCAAGATAAGTTGGTATTTGTATTAGACCACAGTTTAAAGATGTATAAGAAACTTTATCAAAAATCCAAAATCTCTATTGACAACATTCTAACATTCAACATAACTATATTCATGCCTTACAAGATGGAATGAAAATAATTTGGATGAAGTGTTGAATGTTGCTCAACAATGATGGAGTTTAATTATTATGTCTTTGAAAAAAAAATAGTTCTCTCCCCCACTACTCTTATATGGACCCTTAGAAGAGCTCAATTTGTTATTGAGATGATCATTGATCTACTTCAAAAAGATGGAAAAGAATTTTGGCTAGGGATGAGATTAAGACCTCCCTTATTACTTTCCCTTATGTCCCCATGGTATAATATTGTACCTAAAAAAGATGAGTAGTTTGGTATCTAGTACCATTTTATCAATAGGGATAAAGGATTCACTCCTCCTAGTCAGTAGATAGGCCTAGATGAATATGACATATATGACCTTAGTCTAAAATTATAACAAAGAGTTTATAATTATGGACATAGATCCAACTAATTTGCAAATGGAATTACAAAAGGTAAGGTGTGGGGGAGATGACGAGTCCACAAAATGACTCAGTAATGCTATGATTATGACCTTACAAAAGATAAATGTTGAGAACTATATGTAATCTTAGCATTTATAACTAACATAAGGTAGTAAATAGATGTTTTTATCTACATGAACTCATGTAAAGTCTAAATCTCTCTTTTTTGCACTTTGTTCTTGTTGAAACTTGGATTTTCACCCTTGAGGATATGCCTAATTCTCCTCATACAAGTTGTACCATGGATACATTTCTCTTTCTATGGGTGGAAATATTGAGAAATGAATCTTTAGATAAGGGGATAGCTCCCCTTGATTCACCTTTAAATCTCTCTCTCTCTAACTTAGTAACTTGGAGATGGAAAGGGATTAATAAAAACAAATAAGAAAATAAAAGGGTGATGCACCAATGTATAATGTCCTCTCACTTGACTAAAAACTACTACTTAAAGACAACAAAGCATCTGTCACACAAAACTCACAATTTAGGATTCATTTCTACATCAATATTTAATATGCTAGATTCGAGAAGATATGTGATTCTTAGGATGGAAATGAATGACTCCAAAGAGGTATACAATCATGAACCACTTATAGGATACCTCTAAAATTATAAAATAATACTAGTAAAGACTTGAAACAATCTCCTTTCTATAAATTAGTAGACCATTAAGAGTAAAAGCTAGAAAAGATAATCTTTTACTAGACAAGACCAACAAGATTCAAGTCATTACTCAATATTAAAGAATGTGAGTGGAAATAAAACTTGTATATTTATTAAAGAGTATTTTAAGTAAAAATTTGGCTAGAGTTTCCCCATCAACCAATGGAGGTTGCTTAAAAGAGCCAAGAGAATGTATATTTATAGATTTTGAGAGGAGGAACAAGCAAAGGAAGTACAAGGGTCACTTGGACATGCATCACCTTGAGATAATTAGTTAAAATTTTCATGTGAAATATGTTTAAGGTGATCCATGCCATGTAATGGGGTCTACTTATCCAAAACAATTCATAAGAATGGTGAAAAGTGACATAAAACCTAAAATTCTAGCATAGGAAACTACCTTCATGATTTACCTTATAAAAATACATTATCCCTACATATGATTAAGTATAATTATTAGTATAAGTAAGAGGGGTTATAAAAAAATCCCCACATGCATTGGGTTGATCCCTGACCATCCCTATTATTGTGGACATGCAAAATCATCCTTAGTAGTTTTAAAATAGCTCCTTTCCATGCACCTTCTACACTTGGCATTAAAAAAATAACTATTTTCCAAAATTATTCATGAATAAGAGGTAATGACACTTTTCAAAGGTTATTATATCATTATTTTCAATAAAAAATCTTTAAAAGGCTTCTCTAGTTACTTTTCACCACTTTCCCTAAGTGTTCACTAGCTAGTTCACTAGAATGGATGAAAATAAGAGCCTATTTTTGTAACTTAAGGGATTATTAATGAGATTAAATGAATTTTTTGTGTTATCTCAAGTTTAAATATCCATCCCAAATTTTTTTCATCTCCTAACTCCTCTTGTAGGTTGCACACCACACAAAATAGTCAAAATAAACCCTATTTTGACCTATTCCATACACCTTCATACAAATGAATCACATGTGTAGAATCTTTAGAGATTCCTATACATAATTTAGTTTTTTCCATGTCCATTACCTTTCATCTAGATGCTTAAAATGCTTCATCTCCTCAATCAGGTTTCTATAAGGGTTTTGCAATGATTTTGAGTGGCTTGGACTCTTAACCTTTGTTCATAAAGGTCATATGTTGAAAATATTTCCAAATTCCACTAATGGATATTAAATTACCTTATATAAATTATCCAAATGTCTTAGGGTCCCATGCAAATATTCATGAAATATATGAGTGATGGAAGTTGACCTTTAAATTGCTTTCATGCTTCCTGTGAGGGTTTCAATATGTTTAGGGTTAGAGATGGATTCCTCTATTTTTTACTTAAAAAAAATATTTATCACATCTATATTTGACCTATAAACATGTTCCAATTTTTGAGATAGCTCACCAAGAGCCCAAAATGGAGATGACCCCTATTTTAGGACAAGACCTATGCCTTGCCAACATGCCTATTTACACTTTGTGAACCAAAAGATGATAATTTTCACTTTAAATGCATTAATATAGAATTAATATATCATATATACCTACATATTCATCATAAATAACACTATATTACTTGTAAAAGGTTATAACTTGGAATGGCATATCATTTGGGATTGTGTTTACATGCTTTCCTACTAGGTCTGCCTGCGTACCTTCTTGTATAGACCATATCATTGGAATTAAAAAATTATAATATGTTTTTTTATTCTATCTCATGTTTTACCAAACTATTCCAACCTTTAAAACTCATTCTATTTACATTTGGTTCAATATCTAACACTTTTCCCAAATACTATCATTCTTGTGTATGAAGAGACTGCCCCTGCTCTGAGATAAAACAAAGAGTATTAGGCCTATTTTTTTTGGAAAATTGAATATTTTATGGGATCTAAAACGTAATAATGACAAAATTTACCAAATTTTTTTGTTTAATTTCATGGTTATGGGTTTTAACCATCTCAATCTTCCCAAAAAAAGGGGAAAAACCTTGTTTTTTGCATGTTTTTGCTTAAATTTCCATATAGATGCTACATCCACAAAAATTTCATGCTCATATGTTGCTAAAAAATGGTTATACTTCTCATATAAATCTCATGGAGATTTGGGAACTATATTAGAACCCTTTTGTTAGTGAAAACACTTGTTTCCCCTTTGAGCTAAAGGTCTCCTAACTTGCCTGAATGAACTGAGACATACCTTGTATAGGTGAAAAGGTCTTTGGGCATGTGGTTAGTGTTCTAGGAATGATACAAACTTAATTTTATTCTAATGAAACATCATTCATAGTTTTAACCTTCTCTTCCTTCCTTGCTTCATATTTAGTATTTCAATCCTTCACCTTTCACTCTTATCACTACCTATAGGTCTGAGTTAAGGCTTTATTTGATGCTTTTTTGGAATTTTTTCCATGTTTATTAGGATATAAAATATTTTCATTCATTACATTACCTATATACCTTAAAATCATGTATCAATTCCATGTCTTGGACTTTAAAGAGGATACCTCTACCTTGTCTAGGTTGAAACCCTATTTATGCCTGCATGTGCATATTCCTAGTCCACCTATAGGTTGTTAAGGGCACTTTGGATCATGGTAGTGAAGGTAAGAGGGTTTATATTATGGTGATGGAGGATAAGGTTTACTTTCCCAAACTCTCATACCTTTTTCACACCCTTTGAACATGGACTGTGTTTCAAGCTAACCAACAAGTCTAAGACATCTTTTGCCCTAACTGTAGGCTTTCATATGAGAATATGTCTTCAAAGAGTGTATAAGACCTTTTTTTTATCCTCAGAGCATCATATAATATTAATTTTAATCACTTTCATGCTATATTTGATTTTAAAAACCACTTATTCTTGATTGAAACCAACTTCTCAGTACCTCTGGCTGTAGGTACATAATCTCAGGCCTGTAGGTTAGTCAAGAGTCATCTGGAATATATTAGGAGTGTATATGGATTATTGAGGTTAAATTTAGCTTTATATTACTCAAACTAAGACATATTTCCTTCTTAGGAACCTTTAACACCATTTATTTGTTCCAATCATTGAAAAATTGCCTTCACTGTATACTCTACCCTGTGTACAGATAGAGGATAATCCTAAAAGGTCATTCCACATAGCTATTTCTTCTCCCATGCCATGAGTTCTCAGGATTGATTGTTGTATCCTTTGGAAAATTTTCCCCTTATAATAGAAGGTCTAGAGTCCTTTATATGTAGTGTGATTTTCAACCTCCTTCTAAATCTATAGACAACACTGTCTACTTTCAGTGGTTCATTAACAACCTTTGAGGGTCTTAGAAACCATCTCATCCTTGTCCTAGTGACCTCAAAATTATCAAGTGAATTTTTTTAGGTAGGAATGCTAAGAAAAACAATTAAGGAAATTAAGACACCCTTTGTTCATGATATGTATTATCCCAAATTACCTTAAGGACCTTTGTTTGGTCCATTTAGGGACTGAGAGACCAAAACTTAGTCACTTCCCTTGGTTAGTAATTTCATATTTTATAATACTCTTAATGAGGAATCTAGGTATGACATGGTGAAATAAATGTATAGGCCTTGATAATGGATCTTTAAGACCACTTCACATTCCTCAACACTCCCTTGTCTAATGTCCATGACCTCCTGTAGGTCGTAATGTGTTAAAGTGGGCAGTGAGGGAAAAATAGTGGAGAAGATGCATAGTTTAGGCCTCATAAGAAGGCATATGTCACCACACATATTTTCATGACTCAAAAATATTTTTCACACATCCAATTCCCTCATGTTGATATGGATAACTATTCATTATCACAAATAGGTGCACCTTTTGGGAAATAAGCAATATTCTGATCCAAATTCAGAAACAAGCCTAGAAAAAGCTTTCTTGTATTCTTGATGCCTTTCAAACCAAATTAATAATGGATAACCTACAATAATTCCTTGGAAAAAATTTATAAACATTTGAAAGACATGAATTCATTAGACCAAAATAGGAAGATAGAGATAACTATAAACAGTGACCCCCCTCATAGTTGTAAACCCAAAAAGACTACCTGGAGTGTTAACCTTATTCATAAAGGAGGAGGCACCAAATAAAAAAATTCTATTATTAATTAAAATTATAATCAAGTTAATTTCTCCAAGAGCATTTCTTCCAACTCAAATTTTATGACCCATAGTAAGTGCTTGAAATTAACCTTCCTTTGCATGCCAAGAAGAAATGGAAGAAAAATGAGTTGAAAATGCATATTTTTGAATCCTCCTTGAAATTGAAACGTTTAAATGGGTGTGGAAAGGTGAAGAGACACCCCACCCATGTTTTTATCTAGAAATCAAATCATGGGAACCGTATAAGTGCCCAAAAAGGCTTAAAAATAAGGAAAAACTCCCATTTTTTGAATATAACTAAATCTTGGACTATCACACACCTAAATATGACATACTCAACCTCTCCCACATTAACCATAGCTTGGTGTAAATTTTATCACTTTATCCATCCGTACAAGTCCTCTTTCTTTGCTTAAAAGTGGGTCCACAAGGCATTTTTGCATATTGAACATGGTAAACATAACTAGATGGCTTATAAAGATCCTAAATCACATTAAAAACCATATTGGGACTATAAAAACATATTTTATGCCTTTGAACAGGTTTGACCCTATTTGACTAAGGTTGACTTTCATTGACTTGTCTAGTACAAAGGGCTAGACTTTGGACCAAAGCTAGGCTAGGGATAACTGAACATCTATATCAAAAAGACACCCTTAAGGACATGAATAAAATTCTAAAAAGTTTAAAAAAAATGTAGTGGTTGACTCAAATTTTATGAAAGGTCAAATTTAGTCAACACTTTTGGCAACTCTTGGGTTAAACATGCTTGTTTATGTTTGAGACTAGTATCATTATCCAAACAAGGGCTAATGGAGTCAATGGATTATTGAAGATGACTAATAAGAACATGCTAAAACAAAACATAAATAAAACACACCACATAATAAAAACAAGACCAATCAAATGCAACACAAAACAAGACAAGGACAAACTCACACCTAATCATAAGCACTTAGGGAACACAAGGAAAATAAGAAACTATGTACAAGGGAAGAGGAGAACCTTAGTAATAATTCTTTATGTGTATCCCATTGACTAGGATATGAAGCTCCTCTCCATCCAAATTTGAATTTTGGAAAGCATTATGTGACTTGCGTTGTGTGATCAGATATGGACCACTCCACAAAGCATCAAACTTTGTGCGTCTTCTAGATTTAGCCCTATCTTCATCCCATTTTAGGATAATGTCTCCTTCCTTAAAACTTCTTGGGATGGATTTTTTGTCAAAATACTTCTTGTTTTGATCTTATTGAGTGGTCATTATTTGCATAGCTTGATCTCTTGTCTCCTCAAGATCCATTAAATCACACAACCTGACTTCCATGATCTCATTCTCCATCAATTGTAGCTATTAGGTGAGTTATAAAGTTGGTAACTCAAGTGAGATAGGAATCCTAGCCTCCCTTCCATACACAAGTGTGTATGGTGAGTTCCCAATTGCTCTCTTTGGGGTGATCTTATCAGCCCAAAGGGTTGTCTTTAACTTAAAATGCCAAGTCCTTTGATTCTCTTCCATTATTCTCTTTATGATCCTAATTAGATTCTTATTTTTGGACTCAGCTAGTCCATTTCCTTGGGGATAATAGTTGGAAGAGGTGCTAAAATAGATGCTATGTTTCAAAGCCCATTCACTAGTCCTTGCTCTTAGAAAGGCTAATACATTATCTAAAATGATTGTTAAATGAGATCTAAACCTAGTTATTATACCGTCATAGAAATCTAAGACTAAGTTTTCATTTTCCTCCTTTAGAGCTACAGCCTCCACCCACCTTGTAAAGTAATCAATAATAGTCAACACCTATTTGTGGCTAACACTAAAAGGTGGATTGATTAGGCCTATGAAATCCAAACTCCATTGCATAAATGGTTGTTCAACTTGGATTAGATGAAGAGTCAAGGAAAATGGATTTTGTTTTCCATAAAAAATAGCATGCTTTTGGCATTTTCTTACCTAAGCATGGGTGTCCTTGAACAAACTAGGACAAAAGTAACCAACCCTCATAATCCTAGTAGATGTAGTTCTTGGAGCAAAATAACCACTAGCTAGTCCATCATGGAACTCATACAATACTTTGTTAATCTGATCCAAATAAAGACACCTCAACAACACACCTAAAAAATCCTTCCTAAATAGCACTCCATCAAAAAGTACATAAGGAATAGATTGCAACCTAAAATACCTTCTTCTAGCTCTATCAAGACCTTATGGACACTCACTGGTTTGAAGGAAATGAATCATGTCTTGTGTCTAACTCTTCATGGTTGAAAGTATAACTACTATAGGGTCATCATGGAGTGCCAAAAGAACCTCCCTTTTCTCTCTCAAGTCTGAAGTAAGATGTTCACATAGTCCTTTTCCCTTCATTAGCATGGTTATCTTGATCTCCACATCATAGTCCATCACTTCAGTGATCCAACTTGCCCTTTTTTAATTTAAATCTCTACTCAATAAAAAGTCTTTTACACTAGGATGAGGCACAAGTGTTTGAATTTTTTTATTTTATAGCATGTGGCTAAACTTATTTAGACTCCTAATAACTGAAAGTACTTATTTCTCAACATAAGTATATCTTACCTCATAGCCTTCTAAACCTTGTCTAAAGAAGGCAATAGTCTATTCCAGATTCTCATCATTCACTCTGGTAAGCATGGAAAATATTACCTCTTAATTCCCAAAATTATATAAGTTTAAATCCTTGGAAAATTTTAGACTAAGAGCTTGGGTAATATCTTGTTTGATTTCTTCAAAACTTTCCTTGCACTTTCTTGTCCAAGTGAACATTTCATCCTTTCTTTGCATGAATGTTAGAGGCTTGACCAAATTTTCAAAGTTAGAAATGAATATCCTTATGAAATTAATCTTACCAGAGAAATTTTTTAAACCTTTCTTATGCTTAGGTAAATAAAATGCCAAGATGGGATTCACTCTCTCATGATCAATGGACAAGCCTTTCTTGGAAACAATATGTCCTAGTAGTTTACCTTCATGGATAGAAAACACACACTTATTTGGGTTTAGATAGATCCCATACTCTCTACACCTCTAAAATATTTTTTTTAGGTGATTTAAATGATCATTTGCATCCTTGGATAAAATTGTCACATCATCAAGATAAATCAATACAGTCTCATTGATTAGTCCTTGGAAAGCCATATCTATTGCATGTTAGATTGTAGCTCTAGCATTTAAAAATCAAAATGGAATTTTAATATAGGAATATTTACCCCATTTTATGGTGAAGGCTATCTTTTATTAGTCACATTCCTTCACCAAAATTTGATTGTACTCAGAACAACCATCTAGGAGAGAAAACCTCTCATTACTTGCCACAACTTGTAGAATTTTCTCCATAGAAGGGAGAGGATAATCATCTCTCAAAGAGACCCTATTAAATTCTCTAAATTCCACACACAACCTGATATCCCAATTATTCTTTCTAATAGGGACTAAGTTAGCCAACCAAGAATAATGCTTGAAAGGAAAAATGATTCTAGACTCAATCAACTTAGTGAGTTCTTTCTTTATGAGTGGTTGAATCTTAGGATTGATTTTCCTTTGTATTTGATTGATGGGCTTGGAATTTTAATCTATATCTATGGTGTGTGAGCTAATATTGGATCAAAACCCTTTAAGTCACTATTACTCCCATGCAAAAGTATCACTAAACTCCTTACATAGTTCAATGAAATCATGCTTCTCTTGACTAGTGCATACCTTTCCAAGTGTAAGTAGCTTGTATTTAAATATATCTAACTTTTCATAGTTCTCTTATTTGTTATAAATGTTTACCTTGTCTTTATTCAGTTGGTCATCATCATTGAATATGCTTTCAAGAGTCACTAGGCCTTTAGGAAGCTTATTAAACTTTAATTGGATAATCTACCCTCCATATTGTTGTTGAAGCTTAGACTAATTTTTTTTTAGAGAACTTAGCATCCTCTTGTATAAAAAGGGATATTTGTTGGTCACTCTTAAAGACCTAAAAATTGGTGACATTATTTGGGATGTAAGGCCTAACAATCACCTTTAGATGAGGTTGGTTCTTATATTTTTAATGCCTTTTGAAACATCAAATTGAGCACCAATAGATGCCAACCTATTAAAATGATTATTATCTTCCCTTGGAATATATGTGATGTTGAAATCCATGAATTATTCTAAAAGATAAAAAACTCTATGCTTGTAATACTTGAACAAGGAGTTCTTGGTCAAATTCTACCCTCTAACTTAATTCACAATAAGCTCACTATCTCCATACACTTGAAACCCTCTAATCCCTCTTTTCCTAGCCTATTCAAGGCCATGAATAAGAGATTAATATTATTATACATTATAAGTGCATGAGAATTGGAATCTAAATGTTGAAAATTGCCTTTCCATTAAAGCTAAAACTAACATTACTCCACCACTTTCCCCAATCTTGCTTCTAGACCCATTAAAGAAGAGATGTCATAAAACATTCACATCTTCACATGACTTCACTAAATTAGGCATGAAATAATCCTTATCATGCATGTTGTATGCCCCAAGACTTTATTCTTCAATGAACTTGTAAGGATCATGCTCATAGTGTTTATTTCCCCATTCATCTAGGAACAAATTAGAAACTCCCTCAAGGGAAGATGATGGAGATTGGTCAATGTGAAGTTCCTCTTCATCAATGATGTAATAGTTAACATTTTCCACCTTATGTGAGTATGTTTCCAAGTGATCTTTGTGAATAGTTTCGTTTCCAAGTGATCTTTGTGAATAGTTTCATATTCAATCTTCACCTTAGTGCCATACTTTGTCTTAAACACCATGCCACCACATAATGAGGAATAGGAAAAGTAGGACAATCATGAAGTATAAAATTCACATTTTTTACTATCCCCAAAGTCTTGTCTGGTGATCCATCTAATGTAAGACTCCCTTAGTCATTGGCTCATACTTTAGGCCTAGTTTATCTACTATACATTTGGGCATAAATGAAGTACTAGCCCCATTATCTATGATACAATTATGAACCAAGAAATAAATAATGATTAGAGATAGATAAAAAGGAGGAGTATTCTCATTCTTCTTTACTTGACCATCAATTGATTGAGTCCCATTCACTAAGACCACATTGTCATGTCTAGATGGGCCAACTTGCTTACCCAATTCATGTAGTTCCTTTTGAAGTATATCTTTCTACCCTAAAATTATCAAGGAGTCCCATAATGATATATTCATGTGAATATTCTTCATTTGGTATACCACATTAATAGGAGTATTATTCACCATAGGAAATTCTTTAGGAGCACTAACACCTTGTGAAGTAGCTTGTGTAGGTGGAGGTGTAGGAGCTAGATTCATGTTTGGAAATCTATAATTTTCTTATACTTTAGGAGTTGTATTAGACCCATTAACCATTAGAGATGATGTAGGGGTAAAAATAGGTCCTTGATTAGATCCTTGAGATTCTTCAATAGCCCTCTTTTCGGATCTAGTGTTGGAAGCCACACTAGCATTGATGTTGTTTGAATTTGCTAAATGATTTATGGCACAAAACTATAATTCCAAGTGATTGATGAGAGTGGAATAAAATTTCACTTGACCATTTTTAAACCCATGTTGCATTTTCATTTAAAATTTTGGAACTTACAACACTTAATCTCCTTGCATTCCTATAGCCTGATTGTGCATTTCATTTGCATAAGCAACCTATTTTGGGCCTTGTTCAAATTATGGATATCATGGTTGTTCTTGAACTAGATTATTTTGAGTGGGAAAAGTTGCCTTTGAGTATGAGGGAACATTGGTATTATAGATTTGATAAATACTATCTAGGGTGATTTGACCTTACCTATGGGTATTCGCTTGAAAAGGAGGTTTATTGGCTTGTCCAAATTGATTAGAGGACTGATATGGCTTATAACTTTGGGATTTTTGATTTTTGAGGGAAACAAAATCATTAGTCACAATTTTTAGTAAAATTTTAACCACATAGATCTCATTATAAGGAATTATGGTAGAATTTTCACTACTAAGCAAAGGAGCTAAGTTGAGAGGAGCAACTTGGCTAGGAGGCTACAAATCAGGGAATAATGGCATTAAAGGCCTAGGAGAAATCTTCCATAATTGAACAAGATAATTATTTATATATATGGCTATATCATATTAAATATGGAGTGTATTCCCACCCATATAATAAATCATCAGAGACACATCATTTTTCAATGCCTGTAGGTAGTATAAGAATGCATAGTTTGAAGTAGGTATCAAAAGAGTTGGGGTCCTATCATATATTTTTCTGAAATATAACATTAAAATATTATATAAAATCATATGTTTCCCTCTTAATAGTGGTTAATTTCTATGCTAGAGACAAGTAGTCACTCTTCTCCCCAAACCTATTAGTCAATAGATCTCCTAATTCATCCCATGAGCCAATGGAATTTTGAGATAAGGTACCATACCAATCCAAAACTTTTCCTTTGAAGGACAAAGCCAAAAATATAATATCCACATTATCTTGGGTAATTTTTTTGATATTAAAAAAGTTTACTATGTTTCTAATATGTTCAATGGTAGTAATAAGACCATCCCCACTAAAATATGGAATACTCTTAAGGGTTGCTCCTGGAATTTGATCATATTGGGCAAGATTCAAGGGAGATAATTCAGTGAAAGGCACAAAAGGTTGCCTTATATACATCTTGGAATGATCACTATAGATGATAGGAATGGAATGTAACAAAAACTTATAATTTTTAAACACAAAAGCTCTTTTATAAGGATGAGTGCTTACAAATCTAAACCTTTTAGTGGAATATGGAGGTAGTTGCACAAATTCAAAAGGTACACCTTTATCATTAGACATAGTGGTTAAATTTGGAATGGAAAAAAGGATTTATCATCAAACAAATAATTTAATTCCTTAATGGAGTCACTGGGTACTGAATGTAGATGCTTCTTTTATCTTAAATTATGCCAAGACCAATACCAATCTTGAATAATCTTCTAGGACTTGGAAATCCCACGGGGCATGCCAAAAAATATATTATAGTCAGATTTTCACCCTTAATTAGGTTACCAATTATCCTCATACAAATGGAACCATGGAGACATTTCTCTTTCTATGGGTGACAATATTGAGAAATGAATCTCTAGATGAGGGGCTAGCTCCCCTTGATGCACCTTTAAATCTCTCTCTAACATAGTAAATTGGAGATGGAAAGGGATTTTTTTTTTAAAAAGTTTGATAAAAAAATTTATGATTTATAGTCACTTGACTAAAAAATACTACTTAAAGACAACAAAGCATCTATCACACAAAACTCAAAATTTAGGATTCATTTCTACATCAATATTTCATATGCTAGATTCAAGAAGATATCTGATTATTAGGAGAGAAATGAATTATTAAAAAGAGGGATAAAGTCATGAAACACTTATAGGATACCTATAAAATTATAAAATAATACTATCAAAGACCTTCAACAATCTCCTTTCTGTAAATTGGTAGACCATCAAGAGTAGAAGCTAGAAAAGACAATCTTTTACTAGACTAGACTATCTAGATTCAAGTCATTACTCAATAGTACATAATGTGAGTAAAAATAAAACTTGTATATTTAATCAATATTATTTAAAGTACAAATTTTGATATATTTTCCCCATCAACCAATGGAGGTTGCTCAAAAGAGCCAAGAGAATACAATTTATAGCTTTTGAGAGGAGGAGCAAGCAAAAGAAGTCCAAGGGTCACTTGGACATGTGTAACCTTGATATAATTAGTTAAATTTTAATTTTAAATAGTTTTGAGGTGATAAATTCCATTTCATGGAGTCTACTTATCCAAAACAAGTCATAAGAATGGTGAAAAGTGGCATAAAACCTGCAATTCTAACATAAGAAACTACCTTCATGATTTACCTTATAAAACTACCTTATCCTTGCATATGTTTAGGTATATTTTTTATTATAAGTAATATGGGTTACATAAAAATCCCCACACGAATTGGATTTATCCTTGAGCATCCCTATTCTTGTGGACATGCAAAATCATCCTTGGTAGTTTTAAAATGGCTCCTCTCTATGCACCTTCTACACTTGGCATTAAAAAAACTACATATTTTTAAAAAAAATCCATGAAAAATATGTAATGAAACTTTTAAAATGTTCTCATATCATTATTTTCAAGAAAAAATCTTTAAAAGGCTTCCCTAGTTGCTTTTCACCACTTTCCCTAAGTGTTCACTAGCTAGTTCACTAGAATGGCTAAAAGTAAGAGCCTATTTGGAGTATATATGGGATTATTAATGAGATTAAATTATTTTTTTGAGTTATATAAAGTTTAAATATTCATCCCAAACTTTTTTTCATCTCCTAACTCCTCTTGTAGCCTGCACACCACACGAAATAGTCAAAATAAGCCCTATTTTGGCATTTTCCATACACCTTCATACAAATGAATCACATGTGTAGAATATATAGAGATTCATATACATCATTAAATTTTTTTTAATTGAAATTCCATTTCATTTATATTCTCAAAATTCTTCATCTCCTCAATCGGGTTTCTATATGGGTTTTGTAAGGGTTTTGAGTGGCCTAGACTCTTAACCTTTTTTCATAAAGGTGAAATGATGAAACTCTTTCCAAATGCCACTAAGGGATATTAAATTAACTTATATAATTTATCCAAATGGATTATAGTCCCATGAAAACATTCATGAAATATATGAGTGATGGAAGTTGACCTTCAAATTGCTTTCATGCTTCCTATGAGGGTTTCAGTATGTTTAGGGTTAGAGATGGCTTCCTCTGGTGTTTCCTTACCAAAAAAAAAATTATCACCTCTATATCTGACCTATAAACATGTTAAAATTATTTATATATCTCACCAAGAGCCCAAAATGGATATGACCCCTATTTTAGGATAAGACCTATGCCTTACCAATAGGCCTATTAACACTTTGTGAACCAAAAGATGATAATTTTCACTTTCAATACATTCATATAGAATTAACATATCATATATACTTCCATATTCATCATGAAAAACACTAGAGTGATTAGAGAAATTTATAACTTGGAATGACACATCATTTTAGATAGGGTTTACATGCTTTCCTACTAGCTCTACTTGTAGACCTTCTTGTCTAGACCATCTCATTATAATTCCAACCTTATATGATATTTATTATTATCTCCCATGTGTTCCAAAAATATTCCAACCTTTAAACATAATTATATTTACATTTGGTTCACTATCTAACACTTTTCCCAAAAACTATCATTCTTGTGCATGAAGAGACTACCCCTGCTCTGAGACAAAACAAATAGTATTAGGCCTACATTTTTGGGAAAATTGAATATTTTATGGGATATAAAATGTCCTAATGACAAAATATACAATTTTTTTTGTTTTATTCCATGGTTATGGGTTCTAACATCTTAATCTTCCCAAAAAAGGGGGAAAAAACCTTGTTTTTTGCATGTTTTTACTTAAATCTCCATATAGCTACTACCTCCACACAAATTTCATGATCATATGTTGCTAAAAAATGGTTATAATTATCATATAAATCTCATGGATATTTTATAACTATCTTATACCCCTTTTGTTAGTGAAAACACTTGTTTCCCCTTTGAGCCAAGGGTCTTCTAACTTGCATGTACGAACTGAGACATACCTTGTATAGGTGAAAAGGTCTATGGGCATGTGGTGAGTGTTATATTCATGATACAACCTTAATTTTATTCTAATGAAACATCCTTCATATTTTTAACCTTGTTTTCCTTCCTTGCTCCATATTTAGTATTTCAATCCTTCACCTTTCACTCTTGTCACTGCCT
The DNA here is from genome assembly GCA_037957365.1 of Torreya grandis. Classification (NCBI taxonomy): domain Eukaryota; kingdom Viridiplantae; phylum Streptophyta; class Pinopsida; order Cupressales; family Taxaceae; genus Torreya; species Torreya grandis. The sequence continues at coordinate 484,835 of JARHVA010008155.1, forward strand.
ATAGGTATAAGTTAAGGTTCTTTTTAATGCTTTTTTGGATTTTTTTCCATGTTTAATAGGATATAAACTATATTAATGCCTTAAATTACCTCTATACACTCAAATCATTTATCAATCCCATGTCTTAGTCTTTAAAGAGGATATCTCTGCCTTGCCTGGACTAAGACCATGTTTATACCTGTAGGTTATCAAGGGCCATTTGGATCATGGTAGTGAATTTAATAGGTTTTATATTATGGTGATGGAAAATAAGTTTTACCTACCAAAAATTACATACCGTTTTCACACCCTTTAAACATGGACTATGTTTCAAGCTAACCCACAAGTCTAAGACATCTTTTGTCGTAGTTGTAGGCTTTCATGTGAGAATATTTATTCAAAGAGTGTATAATACATTTTTTTTGTCCTAATATAATCATATAATATTAATTTCACTCACTTTCATGCTCTATTTGAGTTAAAAAAACCCCTTATTATTGACTAAGACCAACTTCCTAGTACCTCTATCTATAGGTGCATAATCTCAGGCTTTTAGGTTAGTCAAGAGTCATCTAGAGCATATTAGGAGTGTATAGGGATTATTTAGGTTTAATTTAGCTTTATAGTACTCAAATTAGGACCTAGTTCCTTATTATGAACCTTTAACACCATTTCTTTGTTCCAATCATTGAAACATTGCCTTCACTGTATACTATGCCTTGTGTATGGATAAGGGATAGGCCTAAAAGGTCATTCCACATAGCCATCTCTTTTCCCATAGTATGAGTTATTAGGATTGATTATTGTAGCCTTTGTAACTATTTCCCCTTTCAAGATAAGGTATATAGTCCTTTATCCATAGTATGAGTGTCAACCTCCTTCCAAATCCTATAGACAACACTATCTACATTCAGTGGTTCATTAACAACCTTTGAGGGTCTTAAAAACCATCGCATTCTTGTCCTAGTGACCTCAAAATTGTCAAGTGAATTATTTTTAGGTAGGAATACTATGCCAAACAATTAGGGACATTGAGACACCCTTTTTTCATGATATGTACTATCCCAAAAAACCTTAAGGACCTTTGTTTAGTCCATTTAGGGATTGCGAGACCAAAACTCAATCACTTCCCTTGGTTAGTAATTTCATCTTTTCTAATAATCTTAATTAGTAATCTAGGTATGACATGGTTAAATCAATGTATAGGCCTTGAGAAGGGATCTTTAATACCACCTCATTGTTGGAAATATTGTCATTGATGTCAAAGATCTAACATTATTGGTGATAAAGGCCCCATTGCATTTAATGATGTTTTTAATAGTTATATCTTGGCTAATGTGTGTTAATATTTATTTAATATTAAAAAATATATTTTTGGTTTCATATAAGACAAAAGAAGGGCCCATGAACAAGTCAAAGAGTCACAGGGTAAAGACAAAATAAGAATGGGATCCATTTTCCCATAAAGAGTCATCTTGGGGAATTCCAAGAGTCACTAAGTGAAGACAAAAGAGGAAGGGCAACATTTTTGATGAAGGGAAACTTTGAGGAATATGAAAAGTCACCAAGATAAGGACAAAAGAGGAAATGACATTTTTGCTTATGAAGGGTCATCATATGAATTTTCAAATGCAAAGATATGAAGGGTCATGTAAGTTTGGTGCCATTTTCCATGAGGATTGAAGGGTCACAAAGGGGGAAGGCCAAAGGTTATTTGGAAAGCTATAAATAAAGGCTTGAGAATACATTTGTAAGTGTGGAAGAGAGAGTATGATTTGTATTTGTTATATCTATCTTAGAAGATCAAAGGAGAGAAGATAATGATTTATATTTGTTATATCTAGCTTAGAAGAGCAAAGGTGAAAGAGGAAAGAGATATTGTAATGAAATATCATTTGTTGAGATAACAAAATTGAGAGATAGTTGTGTGGTATACACAAAATGGGTTGGTGATCACAAATTTTTGTTGTGTTGGTGCTCAATAAAGGGGTTGGTGCTCATGAATAATTATTGTGTTGGTGCTCAGCAGAGGGGTTGGTGCTCCTGCAAGTTGGTGCTTGCGAATGTTGTAGTTTGAGTTGGTGCTCATTAATATATTTGAGATTTTTCTCTGTGGTTTTTCCCACATTGGGTTTCCATGTTAAATCTAGTGTCTCTCTCTATCTTGTGTGGTGTCTATTATTTCAATTTTATTACATATCTTGAATGTATGTTAAAGTGGAATTTGATTAAGGGAAAGTTTATAATATTTATGATATAATAAATCACCCCCCTCTCATTATATACCATTCTTAACACTCCAATTACTCAATGCTCCCTTGTCTCCTATTCATGACCTCCTATAGGTTGAATGTGTTGAAGTCGGTAGTGAGGGAAAAATAGTGGAGAAGATGCATAATTTAGGCCTCATAAGAAGGCATATTTAACCACACATATGTTCATGACTCCAAAATATTTAACACACATACAATTCCCTAATGTTGATGTGGAGAACTATTCAATAGCACCTGCAGGTGCACCTTTTGTGAAATAGGTAGTATTCTGATCCAAAGTGAGAAACAAGCCTAGAAAAGGCTTTCTTGTATGTTTTCTACCTTTTAAAACAAATGAATAATGGATAACATGAAATAATTCCTTATAAAACATGTATAAACATCTACAAAACATGAATTCATTAGACCAAAATAAGAAAATTGAGATAATCACAAACAGTGACCCCCCTCATAGTTGCAAACCCAAAAAGGCTACCTAGAGTGTTAACATTTGTTCATAAAGGAGGAGGAACCAAAAAAAAAAATCCTACTATGTATTTGAATTATACTCATGGTACTATCCACCCCCAAGAGCATTTCTTCCAACTCAAACTGTACGGCCCATAGTGAGTGCTCGAAGTTGACCTTCCTTTACATGCCAAGAGGAAATGGAAGAAAAATGAGTTTCAAATGAATATTTTTGAATTATAATTGAAATTAAAACATGTAAATAGGTGTGGGGAGGTGAATAAACACCCTACCCATGTTTTTAGTTGGAGATCAGATCATGGGGACCATACAAGTGCCCAAAAAGGCCTAAAAACAAATAGAAACTCCCATTTTTTTAATATAACTAAATATTAGACTATCACACACCTAAATATAACATCCTCTAACCTCTCCCACATTAAACACATCTTGGTGAAAATTTTATCACTTTAGCCATCCATACAAGTCCTCTTTCTTAGCTCAAAAGTGGGCCCACAAGGCATTTTTTCATATTAAACATGGTAAATACAATTAGATAACTTAGAAAGATACTAAACCAAATAAAAAACCATATTGGGACTATAAAAAAATATTTTATGCCTTTGACCAGGTTTGACCCTATTTGACTAGGGTTTACCTTCATTGACTTAACTAGTACAAAGGGCTAGACTTTGTACCAAAGCTAGGTTAGGGATAAGTGAACATCTAGATCAAAAAGACACCCTTAAGGACATGAATAAAATTCTATAAAGTTTTAAAAAAGTGTAGGGGGTTGACTCAAATCTGATCAAAGGTCAAATTTGGTTAACAGTTCTAACATTTGCATGTTTTAGGCCCTATATTTTGTTATATACAAGCAATAATAGTAATAATACAATTTTTGCCAAGATTTCATGAAGATGAAGAGGATATAAGACAAGGAATTCATAAATCCATTCTAGCTATGGATCTTGATAGTTGGCTATGTATTTCAATAGTTGGCTATGGATTTTAGCAGTTAGCTAAGGATTTTGATAGTTGATTACAAATTCAATAGTTAGCTCCAGATTACACTAGTTTTGTTATGGATCAACCCAACTGATTCTAGAATTGATTTTTACACAATTTTAAGGGCTCAAATAGAATCTCTATATTCCTCATGATAATATACAAGACTTATTTCATCAATACTATTTTTTTACATGTATATATATATATATATATATAGCTATCAATTTTTGTTTGGTCTTCCATTTTTTGAAGTTATTCTAGATAGAAGTAATAGAATGGAAGATATGTATTTCAAATATGTAAGATTTGGTTGATATAGTTAGTCATAGATAGTATTATCTTTGGAACCTCTAATCTCTTGAAGATCTCATTACCATGATTTTCTATCTTAACTATATCACCAAATCTCTTTAGAATATCTTCTTGTCTTAAAATAGTCAAGATGTTATCTATAATTTAGGTTAGTCAATTGCTTTGTATAGAATAAATATATAGATCCCTATCAAGATATATATCTTTTTTCACATAAAATATATTGTAAAACTTCATTCTCTGAAATACAAGTATTACAATATTTCTATTCTTTCACTTTATATCTTGAAGTTGATTAGATTTGAACCTAAATCTAAGGGTGAACAAGGGCCCACTCCCCAAAGAGACAGGGGATTCATTTTGATATTTATTTTATCATTTTAATTCAAAGATTAATATAGATTTTTGTTTACATAACTCAGATTTATAACCTACATGATAAAATAGTTGTTTTCTTTCACATTTCTTGTATAAGAAAATTGGTTACTTAGTTTCCAACTTTTTTGCAATATAGATCCTTGATTATCTTTCATTCCATAAGCAATGATTTGATGTACTTTCATTTTTTAGGTGTGATTTTGAAATCAATATTTACAAGTTTATCTAAGAATAGTGAATGATTGATGTTTTAAGCAAGTTAAGTTTGATTATTTTTTAGATTGTTTGATTCATCAAAGAGTGGTGTCTTTTATATTTCATGCAAAATTATTAGTTTCTTTTCTAGCAATAGATTAGATGGATAAGATAAGAATTAGATTTTAGCAACTCAAAATCCCTAAAAAGATACTATTAGCTAAAATTAATAAAGGACCTTACTTCAAACTACCTTGGACACTAACCCTGGTAAGAACTATGTAATGAAACTACTTAGATGTTCTCACAAATTCACATAGAATAAATAGATATGAGAGATCACATAACAATAATCGATTTCAAATCAGAATACTGGATAGAATAGCAAAGCCACTTCAAAGGGGAAACCTTCACAATAATGAAATAAGAGTAGAATAATTCATATATGATGATTAAATACTAACCACTACCTCCTATATATAGTCTACTTAGCCATGGTTATTCCATAGGCCAAACTATCTAAGAACATAACAAAATATAACAAGCATATAAAAAAGGTATGTAAGCCACAAGTTAGCCACACATATCCCTAGACACACTAATAGTTAATGGCATAACATGCCCCTCCCCTTCAAAACAACATTTTCCTTAAATTTGAGGCAACTTTGTATGTTTTTTCACAAATGCTTCACCCTTCCAAGTGGCATCTTCACATGGTAGATTATTCCATTAGATTATGTACTCTATAATTGCTCTAGACCACAGCTACTTAGTGAACATATGAAGGATTGCCTCAGGATCAAGAACAACTTTTCCTTCCTCATCCAATTATAGTAACTTTATTTAAATGGTAACTCTATGTCCAATGAATTTATTCATACATGATACATGAAATACTAGATGTATACGAGTGGATGAAGGAAACTCTAACTTGTAGGCCACATTACCAATTTTTTGCAAGATTTGATAAGGCCCATTATACTTAGGGGACAACTTGTTATCCTTTTTTTGTTGCTTTAATGACATTTATTTATATGGTTTCAAGTGAATAAAGACCCAATCACCAATGTCAAAATTCCTCACTTCTGTGTTGATTTGCCTGTTACTTCATGCGATTCTACGCCATAGCTAAATTTCCACGTTATCTTGTAGGGACCTCCTATTGATGGTGAATATGTTCTTCAACTTTAATATGGACCTTCAAGGTTGAAGTGATGGGTGGAGGATGGTATCCATATAGTGACACAAATGGAGACATTTTAGAAGAACTATGAACAAAATTATTATACCACCATTCAGCAAGTGGCAACCAATGAATCCATTTATCCTATTTATCATAAAAAACAATTTAGATATACTTCTAGACATTTTTTGACTACCTCAATTTGTCTATTAGTTTGAGGATGAAAGGATGAAGTATGAGCCAATTAGGTGCCCAAAAAGGAAAATAACTTAGTCCAAAAATTACTAGTAAAAATGGGATCTCTATCACTGATAATGATCTTAGGGGTCCCATGCAAATTTTGAATTGTATTGAGAAAATTAGAAGCTACTATACTAGCAACAAATGGTTGTGATAAAGAAAAAAATGAGAATACTTACTGATATGATCCACAAAAAACATAACATTTTAACCATCAAATCTTGTTAACCCTATAATGAAATCCATAGATTCCTATTCCCAACGCTGGCTAGGGATGGATAAAGGTTGTAAAAGACTTGGAGATTTAATGGTTTTGCCTTTATTTTGTTGATAGATCATACATTTAGCCACATATTTTTGGACATCCCCCTTGAGTCCTTCCCAAAAAAATCTTGTTTGATTCTATGATAGTTTTCAAAAATCCTAAATGACCCCCAAGTGGAGTTGCATGAAGTTCCCAAACAATTTTTTGTTTAAGAATAGAATTTTTACATAGGTATAATCTATATTTATACCATAAAGCATTACCCTTCCATGTGATTTTTAAAAATCCACTTAAACCTTTCTAAATATTTTAAATCAAATCATGGGTATCACTTTCATTTTCTTATTCTGATCATGCTCTTCTAGCCAATTTGCCTATAAAATGGTTATGGCATATAACAATGCCTCAACTGATTCATCCTTTCTAGATAGTGCATCTTCCACCACATTATCCTTGCCTTTTTTGTAGACTATTTAAAAATCATAGCCTAACATCTTAGTTACCCAGTTTTGTTGTTCTTCAAATGACAACTATTGTTTCAGAAAATATTTGAGACTATCATGACCAGTCTTTACCTAAAAGTGACGACCCATCAAATAAGGTCTCCATTATTTGACTACATGAAAAATGGCCATCATTTCTTTCTCATATATGGGTTTGTGCTTATTTTTACCTTTTAGTTGATGACTTTAAAATGCATGTGGTCTACCTTCTTTCATGATTACAACACCCATACCATACCCAGATGCATCACATTCAACCAAAAAAGTCTTGGAAAACTTAGGAGTGGCAAATATTGGAGTGGTGCACATAGCCAATTTCAATTGTTCAAATACCCTGGTAGTTGTATCAATACATTAAAAGGATTATTTATTCAACAAAGAGGTGAGTGAGGCTATAATGCTAGCATAATTTTTGACAAACCTATGATAGTAACTAGTTAGCCCTAAAAATCCCCATAGTTGCTTGAGTGTCTTAGGAATTGGCTAGTCCACCATTACTTGGATTTCTTTATGATCCACTTTCATTCCTTCATGAGAAACCAAATGACCCAAATATTCAACCTCACAAGCCCTAAAAGTACATTTTAAAGGTTTGGCATATAACTGATGTTGTTCCAAAATTAAGAGTACATGTTGCACATGTTACAAATGGTCTTCCCAATTTTTACTGTAAATGAGGATATCATCAAAAAATACCAAAACAAATTTCCTCAAAAATGACCTAAAAATAGTATTCATCAAACTTTTAAAAGTAAATGGTGCATTTTTTAGACCAAAAGGCATAACCAAAAACTCATAATGGCCCTCATGAGTCCTAAAAGTTATTTTGGGTATGTCTTCATCATGGATCTAGATTTGATGATACCCAGAATGTAGATCTAACTTGGTAAAATAAAAAGCACTATTCAATTCATCTAGAAAATCATCAATGATAAGAATATGGAACTTATCTTTGATAGTGTACTTATTGACTTCTCTATAGTCAGGACACATCCTCTAGATGTTATCTTTCTTTCTCACCATGACAACTAGAGAAGAATATTCACTTTGGCTATAGTGAATTATTCTTGTAGCCAACATCTCCTATACCATATTTTCAATTTCACATTTTTGGGCATAGGGATACTTGTATGGCCTGATATTGGGTGGTGTACTACTAGGAATAAGTTTGATAGCATGATCATGTGTGTAGCTAGGTGGAAGTCATTTCAGCATATCACCAAAAATAATTGAATGACCATAAATCACTTGTTGCAGATTAAGAGGTGGAGATGGATAAGTTGATTGTACATCCATGGAAAACAAGTGAGCTATGAATCCTTTATCACCCTTATGGATAATCCTTGTCATTTGATAGGATCTAACAAGTTGTGGATATTTATCCTTTAATCCCTTTAGCTCAAATTTCCTTTGTTTAGAATGAAAATGCATGAATAATTATTGGAAATTCATCTCAATAGTGACTAAAATGGTGAGCCACTATACTCCCATAACAATGTTAGCTCCACCTATATGAATAACAAACATAGGAGAATCTAACAAGTAGTCTCCCATGGCTAGATTAATACTTTGACATTTTATTGAATACCTAATAATACCACCATTTATAATTATAACCTAAAATTTTGGAGATAGATAAATAAAATAGTTTAAATGAGCAACCAAATTACTATTGATGAATTTGTGTGTGCTCCTAGAATCAATCAAGATAGTGACTTTTTGTTTCTTAAGGAAACCCATTACCTTAAGAGTTTCAGGAGTATTAATACCTAAAAGTGCATGAAAAGAAATTATAGGTTGAGAATCTTCATATTTCTCCTCAAGAACTTCTTCATCTTCAACATTTACCTCTTCATCATCTTCATCCTCATTTGCACCCTCAATGTAAAACAACTTCTTTTCAACATAGTGATGGTCTTTGTTCCATTTGTTATCACAACCATAACACAACCCTTTGGCTTGCTTATCTTCAATTTGTCATTGTGTCAATCTGGTGGGTTGTTGAAATGATGGTGTTAGAAAGGTGAAATCATGACTAGTAGTGAAATTTTTCCTTTTGACCATCTCTTTTTCTTCTACTATGCATGCCCTAGGGATAGCTTCTAATACAAATGATAGGTGAAACATTCAAACCTCAAATTGGATGATATATTTGAGGTCACCCAAATAAAGATTAGTCAAATTTCCCTCAGTGATGTCTTCCACCCATAAGGAGAGATTATAAAACCAAAGAATATAATCCTTCATATATCCTATTTTCCATAGTTTAGTTAATTAAATAAAATATTTTTCAAATACATTATTCTGATAATGAGTCAAAAAATCATCCTTGAAATAGACCATGTAATAGTATCACCATTCTTTTTATTTTGTGCACACAACCAATGATACCAAATGAATTGTTTAGGTTCTAGATACAGATATGCCACTATCACCTTCTAAGAACTAGGACTTTGATGCAGCTCAAATAAATTTTCAATTTGAGTATTCTAAGTGAGATGATCCTTACCATAAAACTTATGCATGCCCAATTTTACAAACATCGGTTTCACACTAGTATGAGATTTGTTGGTGTTGAGAAGAGGATTTAAATGCTGAAGTAGAGGGTTGTTAGGCTAAAACTGAGATGTAAGGTTAACTAATTATGTAGTGATATGATGTAATTCAGTGTGAACCCTGTTAATCTCTCTGTGCATCCTTGAAACATAAAATTGAATTACAACAAAGTCATCATACCTTACCAAGTTTTTTATGTCAACCTAAAGTTGAGAAATCATCAAATCTAAAGTTCTAGATTCCATGTCTTTGACAGAAGGAGTCTCAGGAGTGTTTGGTGCCCATTTTCTTCCTTGAGCTAAAGGACTTACCATAAACAAACCCTAGGATGGTTTTTACCCAAAAAAAGTGTACCAAGAGATAATATCATTATAATCACCTTGCTAAGATGAATCTAATGACTGCCTTTGCACACTAGGGTAAGAATTTTAGCACTAAAAAGTATACTGACAAAATATACCATTGAAATCATCTCACTGAGATGAATCTAATGACTGTAATTATGCAAGAGGAAAAAAATCAAAATTTTTTTATTAAATTTATGTTCTAACCTAGATATTCCAAAGGATGGTTTATTTATAGATATCCTCTAAAGATAGAAAGTCCTTCAACATCTATATCTAAAAACCCTACTCTAGAACCTATCAAAGGAATCCCTTAATCATCCTTAGATGAGAGTATTAAACAAGCTATTGAATCTCATCTTCAAAATTATGCTAAAATTTCACTTAGGACTAGAATATTATCTCAACCAAGTTCTATAGGAAAAACTGGGCCAACATATTCAAGAAGTGAGTATCTTGAAGCTGCAAAAGATTGAGAAGAAGCATTTGAGAGGGATATAGCTTGAGAGGAATTTGATCAACCTTCAACTAGTCATATAACCATTCATTGGGAATATAATCCTAGTATTGAGGACTCTTCCTCAGAAAAGGGTGATTCTTTTAATAAACAAATATAAATTCTTGAAGAATCTCCTCATCTTGTTGAAACCTTATTTCTAATGAGAGACAATGCAGGTAATGTGTAAATCCCAATAGAAATTCTCCTAAAAGGACTTTCTCTTACCCCATTCTGTTTAATAATGATGATAGGACAACAATGAAAAACATTTTTCTAGCCCATTTACCTACTTTCAAAGGACTATCTATTGAAGACTAATATTAGTTTTTATTTGAGTTTAAATTCTTGTGTTAGACCTATGATTACACTTTAGACAATAAAAAGTTAAAGCTCATCCCCTCAAATTTGAAGGAAGGAGAAATGAGGTGTTTTATGGGCCTAGAAGGAAATTCCATTAACAATTGGAGATATATGGAAAATTCATTTTAAAACAAATATCAATATTATTATAGAGTCAAAAATAGGAAAGAAGATTTCTTTAAAATTAGACGAAATGAAGATGAAAATCTTGAAGATTACTTGGATTGATTTGCCTTTGCCCTCAATAGACGTGGTTATGACTTACTAAAATAAGTGATAAAGATAGTTTTCCTTAAAGGATTGGATGACTCTTCTAGATATGCTTTAAATCTTATGGGAAAAGGAGATATTACTAAACTAGGTTTTTTGGAGATCTAAGAATTATATACCAACTACTCTAGAACAAAACCTAGTAGCAGGAAAGGGAGATTGGAAAAAACTAATGATGTAATTCAATTGATGGAATAATTATCAAAATTAAAAATAAACATATTGGTTTAGTTGAAATCAACATTAGATGGATTGTAGGCTAAGGCTAAATCCAATACTGAACCATTGGAGATTTATTGCCCAAAATGTAGATTAAAACATGCACTTAGAGACTGCCCCCTAGATAAGATTGAAGTTTGTGGAATATGTGATGCTAAAGACCATGACACAAAATTATAGTCATCTTCCTACACTTAAAATTCAATTAGAATAGAGTGCTAAGATTATGGAAGAAATTAATTATGTCTAGAGACAAGGAAACACCTTCCCATAAAATCAAGCACAATAATTTCCACCAAGGATTATTTTTATATAATGGCATGTACCTCCATAACTATGGGCACCACCACCATAGTGAAAAACCCATGAATGGATGACACAATATTGGATGATGCCCCCATCATTTCAACAACCTTGGATACCTCAAGGATAATAGCAGCCATGGATAAATCAACCTTGAAATCCTAATCCAAACTATAATCAACAAATAAGGTTTCTAAAATAAAAATAACAACAAAAATTGATAGATCCTCAAGGGAGTCAAGTGACCCCTACAAAATAAGTAAACCAACCCCAACTACCTACCCAAAGAGTAGCAAACCAAAAAATATACAAGTTTTTTGTAAATGAGCAAGGTGAAGCATTAGGGGTAGTAGCTATTAAATGTGTAGATATTCAACTCAGATCAAGAAGAATAATATAGGAACCACAAATCATCATCATAAAATTTCCAAAATAAAAAAAAAAGTTCACCAAATCAAACTAAGAAATAAGAAGAGTCTAAACTTGAAGTAGAAAAAGTAGAGGAAATTATTATAACACCTCCATCTACTTCTTTTTTAGAGAGATTGAAGGAAGTGGAAAATAAAGAATCTGAATTGATAGAAAAACTCAAAAAATTGAACATAGAAAGTCCATTGTTACAAGCCATTAGGGACATTCTAGAAGTAAACAGGGTAATACAAAATTTGTGTATTAAAACACCTATCAAGAAAAGACAATATCCCAAGACTATACAAGTTGATAGAAAAATTGCTAGCCTTTTGGCAGGGAAATTACTTTTACTTAAATATGGAGACCCAAGAAGTTCTATTATCTCTATAAAAATTGGACAATAAGAGATACCAAATGTGTTGGTATATTTAGGAGCTACCATTAATGTAATGACTATAGACACTATGCGGAGCCTCTTTTTTAAGGATATACAACCCACTACCATAATTTTATAGATGGTAGATCACTCCACTACCAAAGCAAAAGGTGCTATTGAAAATATAACATTGAATATAGAGTCATGGGAATATCCTAATGATTTCATTGTCCTCTAGCCTAAAAACAAGCAAATTGGTTATCCATTGATTATAGGTAGACCTTGGTTAGCAATTGTAGTAGCATTTATTGATTGTAGATAAGGGGATATGACCATCTCTAATGGTCTCAATGTAAAATGAATTTCCTTATATCCACTTGCTCAACCATCAATCAATACTGTTGAAAAATTATAGGTTGACCAACCAAATGAAAAATTTGATAGCATTTCTTCTTTAGCCATGGTTACAATCATTGATCATATAAAGGAAGTAGAATACGAATTATCAAAAAGTATTAGAATTGTTATGGATCTTGACAGGTATACCTATGGATTTTAATAGATCAACCACAAACTTGAAAAAAAATAGCTTTTTGAAGGCAACACTTCTTATTATTCTGATCATTCATCCTCTTCCACTTATATAAACATGTTGTATGATCATTCAAATCTTCAAAAAAATGTAATACAATAGGTATAGGAAGGCTATGAATAATTTTTATCAGCCTTTTGTTATCCTTTGGCTTGAATCATTCTTATAGGAGAAAAATTTGTCAAAGATACTATCACATTTCACACATTATTACCACATAAATATCCTCTTCACTCATTAATGAGTGAATTCAAGAAAATATATTCTTCTCATCTAGGCACTAAATAGATCACAGTAGCACCGGGAAAGACACTTAACATAAACAGTTGGTTGACAAATGATCAGGAAATGAAAGTCTTTGATGTAATAAGGGACCATAATCAAAATTTTGCTTGGGAGTATCAAGACATGAAATGAATTTATCCAAGTATATGTACACACCACATTTACATAAAAAACATCAAACTAGTTAGACAACCATAAAGAAGAATCAACCCTACTTTGAGAGACATTGTGAAGACTGAGATTGAGAAACTGTTAGAAGTAAGATTTATTTATCCCATTTTTGGCAGTCAATGGTCTCTCCTTTAGTCATTTTCCCTAATAAAAAATGGTAAATGGAGGGTGTGTGTATATTATAGAGAATTTAATAAATAAATAATGAGAGATCACTTTCACCTATCATTTATTGATTAAGCACTTGATAATCTGGCTAGAAAAATATATTTTTCTTTTCTAGATGGCTTTAGTGGATATAATCAAATACAAGTGGCACTTGAGGATCAAGACAAAATAAACTTTACTTATTCATGGTGTACATTTTCTTATAAAGTCTTTCCCTTTGGTTTGTGTAATGCACCTACCACTTTCCAACAAGCCATTCTAGCCATATTTTTAGACTTGACCAATTATTGTGTAGAGGTTTACATGGATGATTTTACTATTCATGGAGAATATTTTAATGAAAGTCTAAATAATCTCACAAAGGTGATACAAAGATGTAAATATCACCATCTATCCCTAATTCATGAGAAATGTTTGATTATGGTAAAAGAAGGCATAATACTAGGACATCATGTTTCTGCAAAAAGAATTTAGGTGGATCCAAAGAAAATTGAAGTTATTTCAAAATTACCTATTCTTCAAAATCAAACTAACATTAAAAGTTTTTTAGGACATGAAAGATACTATAGAAGGTTCATTTTAGACTTCAACAAAATTATTGCCCCAATGTTTTCTCTCATCATAAAGGAAAGTGAATTTCTATAGTCTAGTGTGTCAACAAGAATTCAAAACTATTAAGAAAAATATTAGGACTGCACTTATCTTAAGAGGATCCAACTGGTCATAACCCTTTCATATTTACACTGATGCATCCAATCATGTTATGGGAGTTGTGCTAGGATAAAAAGATGAAGATGGATAAACATATACTATATACTATATCAGCAAGATTCTAACTCTAATAAAAAGAAATTATACAACTACTGAGAAGGAATTTCTTGCAGTTATTTATGCCATAAATAAATTTAGACATTATATTACTAGTTATAAAATCTTTGTGTATATTGATCATGCAACTATCAAATATTTGATGAACAAACCAATAGTAGGTGGAAGAGTTATCAGGTGGGTATTATTACTATAGGAATTTGATATAACAATCATTGATAAACTAGGAAAGTTCAATGTCGTTTTTGAATTTATTTCTAGATTGCATAATGAAAATGAAGAACTTGTAGAAGACAACATTCTAGATGAACAATTGTTTGTTGTTTCAACACAAACACCTTGTTTTGTTGATATAGTAAACTTTTTGGCTATAGAGAAGTTTCCTTTTCAATGACAAAAAAAGAAAAGAAATGTTTAATTAAAATTAGTTCTTATTACAAATAGATTAATGACATACTATTTAAACTTGGACCTGATCATGTTTTCCATAGGTGTGTATGAGAAAATGAAATGTATGACATCATTCATGCATGTCATGATGAACCTCGAGGAGGACACTATTTAGTCAAAAGAATAGTACATAAGATCCTTGGAGATGGATACTTTTAGACAACTCTTTATAAGCAAGTAAAAACTTATTTTTGGTAATGTGATGCATGCCAAAGAATGGGAAAATGTACATTATCCTCTGAAATGCCTCTTCATCCACAAGCAATTCTAGAACCTTTTGAGAAGTAGGGAATGGAATTTTTTAGGCCCATTGATCCATCTTCATAAGGTAAAGAATATTTATTGGAATGCATGGATTATGTAACTAAATGGGCTAAAGTACAAGCTCTTTCTTTTGCAAATAAAGAAGCATTAGCATATTTTCTCTCCTTCAAGATAATGCAGTGTTTTGAATCACCAAGGGAGATAGTATCTGATCAAGGACCAAAATTCATGTTCAATATGATTCAAGCATTCATGGAGATCTACAAAGTCAACCACCAGAAATCTTCACCATATCATCCTCAAGTAAGTGGACAAGTAGAATTTATTGATAGAGAATTGGAGAACATCCTTACCAAGATAGTCAACAACAACCAAAATAATTGGGTAGCCAAACTCCCAGAAGCTATTTGGGCATACAACACTACATGGAAGACTACTACTATATTTTCACCATATGAGTTGGTGTATGGTAAAAAACCTCTCCTTTCAATTGAATTTGAAATGCATATTTTGAGGGCTGTAGTAGAAGTAGGAATTGATTTGGATGAAGCTCAAAAATAAAGAATATTACAATTAAATGAATTAGATGAAATGAGGAGAAAATCATTACTCCAAGCAAAAATGACACAATATCAAAGGAATCAATGGCATGATCTGTATATTAAAGAAAGATAATTCAAAGAAGGAGATTGGGCACTCTTGTAAAATTCTAAGTATCAACATTTAAAATGTAAGATTAGAACTAGATGGTTAGGACCATTCCAAATAGAAAACATTTTTTATAATGGTTCAGTTCAATTTTTACCTATAGATAGAAATTAAAGAACACTTCTTGTTAATGGTAATTAGTTGAAGTTATATCAAAAACCTTCTAACAAAGAAGAATTCATGTAGATGGTATAAAATGAGTTTGAAATCATGGAAGAACTCAAATCTTCCATTATATTTTCTCTCTAAAGATAAAAGTGATTTGAATAAAGAAGATAATTACTCTCTTCCATAAAATTAGAAAAAAAAACATCAAAAAATCAATGCAAAAAATCAAGAAATATAATGATATTATTTGCCATACTATTACTCATGCAAATTATCCATACATGAATAGGCAAGAAGGACAAATAAGGATAATACATATATTTATGAGGTAAAGTTTTTATTTTTTCCAAGTGTTAGTCTAGATATTTAAGATTTTATGCATGTGCTCAAAAAGGGGGACAGATATATGATGTCATCTTAAAAAATTGGTTACAAATCTATGGATAAAATCTTGTCATAATAAAAGTACCTTTATAATGATATGACAACACAATAATATGGGAAATAAATTAAAAAGGAGTTTTAAAAGGAATGATGATGTTGTGATTATTTCAACGTATAAGTGAGTACATAAGTATCATGTCAAATCAATGACTATCATCATTATTTAAGATGCTTTGTATTACCTCTATAGCTATCTAAACCCTCACCCATCAATATCATTTTATCATTCTATCGATGCAGTTTAATTTCCATATGAAAGTATATTTTAAGAAAATATTGCCATGGGATTTAAGAAGTTTGAGCCAAGAAATACAAATAAGCTACTAAGAGATGAACTAGTGAAGGAGTTGTTAGTTGTAGTTGGATGGTTAGATTTATTCTTGAAATTCTAAGGGTTTGAGGAGACCTAAATGATAGAGTTTATTCTCCATTTAAAAACTAATTTATCTATATTTTGAGGGGTCTAGATACCTATTTCTACCCAAATTCTTAGTGAATTATTAATAATTTTGGATGAGGGTGCAAGAATTATAGGAAGGTCTTCATTTCAAGACCTTGTCATAATTTTTAGTAAGGAGGGAGAGATAGTGCCAAACTTTATGGAAGACATAAAAAGAAGGGTAAAAGGGGTCAATAGTGAGTCTTTACCATAGCCATGGAGGTTAGTTACTTTTTGGCTTATTAAATACTTAAAATGTAAATGGCAATGTAATGTACTGAGTTGTATAGTAATGAGGATGTTAATTTATTTATGATTTGGTGCTAAACAAACCCAACATATAATTAACCTACCCTCATTAATCTTAGGGTTTTTCCAAGTAACAACTTTGAGATATGCTAAAAACCTTTCTGCCATATGTCACCATGGACTGATTCACCTCATCATCCAACATCAATTTTTAAATCAAGTAAATGGAATGGAAACTTGGATTACTTTCCTAGCAGGAAAGAAATGAAAAAACCCCAAAATGGTCAAACAAGTCCATGTTCATATGCATGCTTCTAGTTCAAAACCTTCATAAAATATTTTTTCCAAACCTATTATTTCTAAAGTAGTCCTTAGTATAAGATCTTCAGCTAGGGTTATTTCATTACAAACCCTAGACCCTCAATCAAATTATTTCTCTTGAGTTAACAAATAGGAAGTTGAGGCTTCAACCTTCCACTAGAAGTCAATAGGTTATTCCTTATATACCCATATAAATAATTGAAGAACCTTTTTTAGACTCTATCTCTCAGCCTAAGACATAGGAAGTTCTATCTCCTCCTAAGAAAAAATGAAGAAAACTTATTTTGGATATTGATAGTGATGAGACTATAACTACTAAAACACTAGATAGTTTAAAATAAACCCCTATAGCTACTAGTGAACCTCAGGCAAGAATAGAAGAATAAATCTCTTTTCTTGAAGACATTATTTATGAGACTGTTGGAAATGTTCTTGATGAAAATTATGCTTCTTCTATACGATATAAAAATGATAAAGGAAAAGCCCCCATGGTTGAAGAGGATGAGAATCCTTCAAAAAAGGTAGAGGATATAGAATTGTAACATGCTTTAACTCTGTCTCAATTAGAAGCTAATATTGAACAAAATGTAAAAGACATAGCTGAATTGATTGTTTCTACCCAAAATAAAGACTTTGTCATTTCTCACTTGATGAAACAAATTGAAAATTTAGAGACGTAATCCATTAAAGAAAGAGATAAAGTAGAGAATGAAATGATTGATGTATGGCATTATTATAAATCACTTGAAGAAGAAAATATTTATTTAAGAATAAATCTTTTCAAGTTTGAAATAGAGAACACTAGATTGAAAAATTTATTAGGGTCTAGTCGCCCTCCATCCAAAGCTACAAAAGGGTGTCAGATTACTTTGTCATACGCTGTTGTCAAAAAGCATTGGGAACAAGTTTGTTTAGAACTTTAAGAATAAAAAGACAAAACAAAGAGTTAAAATAAGAAAAATAATAGTTGTAAGAAGAGATAGAAAAAGGGAAATAGAAAGAAGAGCAGAGTCAACAACTCATTCAACTAACTTTCCAATTGAGTGAGAAATTGCTAGCCTATAGAATTCTTGCTTCTTCTTACATTTTTTTTTACATGATTAATTTATCAAATGGTAGTTTCTTTGAATTTATTGTGAACTTCCCCATAAAATCTTTACAAGTACTAAATTTCTCTTAGTATTCCAAAATAACACCCCTAATAAATAGAATTTGCTTTGTGAATTTTACTTGTGTGACATTGTTTTGAGAAACACCAATGATTTATTAGTTAATCTATTTATAAGAGAGTTGAAATTGAGAGATATTTTATCTTCTTATTGCAATCAGATTGCCTGACAAGAAAGATATAATGATTATATAAATCATGCAAGAGAAGTTGGTATTTGTATTAGACCATAGTTTAAAGATGCACAAGAAACTTTATCAAAAATTCAAAATATTTATTGACAATGTTCTGACATTCGTCAAAACTATATTCATGCCTTACAAGATGGAATTGTTATTTTTGATTTATTTTTTGAAAATCATTTGGATGAAGTGTTGACTGCTGCTCAATAATGATGGAGTTTAATGACTATGTCTTTGAAAAGAAGAGAATTTATCTCTCCCACTACTCTCAGATGGACCCTTAGAAGAGCTCAATTTGTTATTTAGATGATCACTGATCTACTTTAGAAAGATGGAAAATATTTTAGATAGGGATGAGATTTAAACCTCCCTTATTACTTTCCCCTATGTCTCCATGGGAAAATATTAGACCTCAAAAAGATGAGTAGTTTGGTATTTGGTACCATTTTGTCAATAGGGATAAAGTATTCACTCCTCCTAGTTAGTAGATAGGCCCAGATGAATATGACATAAATGACCTTAGTCTAAAATTGGAATAGAGAGTTCATAATTATAGAGATAGATCCAGCTAATTTTCAAAGGGACTTGCAAAAGGTAAGGTGTGGGAGAGATGAGAGTCCACAAAATGACTCATTAATGGTATGTTGTGACCTTATAAATGACAAATGTTGAGCACTATATATAATATAATTATTTATAACTATCATAAGATAGTAAATAGATGCTTTTATCTGCATGAACTCATGTAAAGTCTAAATCTCTCTTCTTTACACTTTGTTCTAACATTTGCATGTTTTAGGCCCTATATTTTGTTATATATAGGCAATAATAGTAATAATACAAATTTTTTGAAGATTACATTAAGATAAAGAGGTTTATAAGACAAGGAATTCATCAATCTAGTCTATCTATGAATCTTGACATCTGGCTATGGATTTCAATAGTTGGCTACAGATTTTAGTAGTTAGCTATAGATCTTGATAGTTGACTACATATTTTAACAGTTAGCTCTGGATTATGCCAATTTTGATAAAAATAAACCTATCTCATTCCATAATTAATTTTGAAACACTTTTAAGGGCTCAGATATTTTCTCTATATTTTTCATGACAATCTACAAGACATCTTTCATCAGTTCTATTTATTTACACGTATATATGTAGCTATCAATTTTTATTTGGTCTTTAATTTTTGGAAGTTGTTCCAAATAGTAGTAATTTAATGGAAGATATGTATTTCAAATATGTAATATTTGGTTGATAAAGTTATTCATAGACAGTGTTATCTTGGGAACCTCTAATCCTTTGAAGATCTCATTGCCATGATTTTTTGTCTTAACTATATCACCAAATCTCTTCAAAATATCTTCTTGTCTTATAACAATCAAGATGTTATCTATAATTTAGGTTATCCAATTGTTTTGTATAGAATAAATAGATAGATCCCTATCGATATATATAACTTTTTGTAGATAAAATATATTGTAAAACTTCATTCTCTGAAATACAAGTATTATAATAGTTATGTTCTTTCACTTTATATCTTGAAGTTGATTTGATTTGAACTTGAATATAAGGGTGAGAAAGGACCCACTCCCCAAGGATATAGGGGATTTATTTTGGTATTTATTTTATCATTTTAATTAAAATATTAATATAGATTTCTATTTTTATAACTTAGATTTATAACCTGCATGATAAAATAGTTGTTTGATTTCACATTTCTTGTATAAGCAAATTGGTTACTTAGTTTTCAACTTTTCTATGATATAGATTCTTAATTATCTTTCATTCCATAAGCAATAATTTGATGTACTTAATTTTTTTAGGTGTGAGTTTGAAATCAAAATTTACAAGTTTATTCTAAAATAGTAAATGATTGATGTTTTAAGCAAGTTAAGTGTGATTACTTTTCAGATTGTTTGATTCAACAAAGAGTGGTGTCTTTTATATTTCATGCAAAATTATTTGTTTCTTTTCCAGTAATAGATTAGATGGATAAGATAGGAATTAGATTTTATCAAATCAAAAACTCCAAAAAGATACTATTAGCTAAAATTAATAAAGGACTTTACTGTAAACTACCTTGGACACTGGCTCTAGTAAGAACTGACACCAATATACATTGGTTAAATGAAGGGGTAACAATGACACCCATCATTTTTGGTGCCATTTCTAGGGAATTTCTTGTGAAAATTAAAATTTTAAGCTAATAATTATTAAAAAAAACAAAATTACAAAATCATTCAAAGAGAAATCAATTTATGTTCTGACCTAGGGATTCTAAAGGACGGTTTGTTTATAGTTATCCTCCAAAGATAAATAGTCCTTCAACATCTGTAGATGAAAACCCTCTTTTAGAACCTATAAAAGGATTCCCTTCATCATCCTTAGATGAGATTCTTGAACAAGCTATTGAATCTCATCTTTAGAATTCACCTAAATTTTCACTTAGGACTAGAAGATAACCTCAACCAAGTCCTATAGGAAAAACTAGGCCAACATATTTAAGAAGTGAGTATCTTGAAGCTAAAAAAGATTTAGAAGAAACATTTGAGAGGGCTATAGCTGGAGAGGAATTTGATCAACCTTAAATTAATCATACAACTATTTAGTGGGAAGATAATCCTAGGATTGAGGAATCTTCCTCAAAAAATGGTGAATCTTTTAATAAACAACCATAAATTCTTGAAGAATATCCTCATCTTGTTTAAACCTTATTTCTAATGGGAGACAATGCAAGTAATGTGGAAAATCCCAATATAAATCCTCCTAAAAGGAATTTCTCTTACCCCATTCTATTTAAGAATGATAATAGGATAATAATGAAAAACATTTCTCCAGCCCATTTACCTACTTTTAGAGGACTATCCACTGAAGACCTAGATTAGTTTCTCTTTGAGTTTAAAGTCTCGTGTCAAACCTATGGTTACACTTTAGACAATCAAAATTTGAAGCTCTTCCCCTCAAATTTGAAGGGATCAATGAGGTGGTTTATGGGCCTAGCAGGAAATTCCATCAACAATTGGAGATCTATGGAAAATGCATTTTTAAATAAATATCAGGATTACTATAGGGTCAAAAATAGGAAAGAATATTGCTTCAAAATTAGACAAAATAAAGATAAAAATCTTGAAGATTACATGGATCGGTTTGCCTTTGCCCTCAAAAAATGTGGTTATGACTTACTTGAAGAAGTGATCAAGATAGTATTCCTTAAAGGATTGGATGACTCCTCTAGAGATGCTTTGAATCTTATGAGAAAAGGAAGTATTACTAAACTAGGTTTTTTAGAGATCCAAGAATTATGTAACAACTACTCTAGAACAAAACCTAGTAGTAGGAAAGGGAGATTGGAAAAAAATAGTGATGTAAGTCAATTGATGAAAGAATTATCAAACTTCAAACTAGACATATTGGTTTAGTTGAATTCAACATTAGATGGATTACAAGCTAAGGCCAAATCCAATACTGAACCAATGGAGATTTATTGCCAAAAATGTAGATTGAAACATGTACTTAGATACTACCCCCTATATAAGACTAAATTTTGTGGAATATGTGATGATAAATACCTTGAAAATAAAAAATTTATTCATCTTCCTACACTTAAAATTCAATTCCAATAGAATGTAAAGACTGTGGAAGAAATCAATTATGTCTAGAGATAAGGAAATACCTTCCCACAAAATCAAGCACAACAATTTGGATCAAGGATTCATTTAACTTAATGGCATGCACCTCCACAAGTATGGGCACCACCACCACAATGGAACACCCATGAATGGATGTGACAACAATAGATGATGCCCCAATCATTTCAAAAACCTTGGATACCTCTAGGACAATAGCCATCATGGATAAATCAACCTTGGAATCCTAATCCAAACTATAATCAACAAAGAAGGTTTCCACAACAAAAACAACAACAACAACAACAACAACAACAACAACAACAAAAACAACAACAAACATTGATGTCTCCTTAAGGGAATCAAGTGATCCATACAAAATAAGTAAATGAACCCCAACTACCTTCCTAGCTAGTAGCAAATCCAAAAAATAGACAAGTTTTTGTAAATGAGCGAGGTGAAGCAATAGGGGTAGGAGCTATTGAATGTGAAAATATTTAACTCAGATAAGGAAGAATAATATAGGAACCATAAATCATCATCACAAAATTTTGACAAGAAGAAAATAAGCTCACCAACTCAAATTGAGAAAGAATAAGAGTCTAAAACTAAAGCAAAAAAAGTAGAGAAAATTAGTATAACACCTCCATCTTATCCTTTTCTAGAGAGATTGAAGGAAGTGGAAAACAAAGAATCTAAATTAATACAAAAAATAAAAAAAATGAACATAGAAATTCCATTGTTACAAGCTATTAGGGACATTCTATAAGTAAATAGGGCAATCAAAAGTTTGTGTATTAAAATGCCTGGTAGGAAAATACAATATCCCAAGACTATACAGGGTGATGGAAAACTCACTGACCTTTTGGTAGGGAAATTACTTTTACCTAAATATAAAGACCTAAGAAGTCCCATTACCTCTATAAAAATTGAAAAATAAGAGATACCAAATGTGTTGGTAGATTTAGGAGTTACCATTAATGTAATGAGAAAAAACACTATGCAGAGCCTCTCTTTGAAGGATATAGAACCCACTACCATAATTTTATAGATGGCATATCACTCTACTACCAAACTAGAAGGTTCCATTGAAAATATAACATTGACTATAGAGTCATGGGAATATCCTATTGAGTTTATTGTCCTCCAATCTAAAATTATGCAAATTGGTTATTCATTGATTCTAGGTAGACCTTGGTTAGTAACTATAGTATCATTGATTGATTGTAGATCAGGGGATATGACCATCTCTAATGGTCACAATGCAAAATTCATTTCCTTATGTCCACCTACTCAACCATCAATCAATAATGTTAAAAAATTGTTGGTTGACCAACTAGATCAAAAACCTAATAAAATTTCTTCTCTATCCATGGTTACAATCACTGATCATGTAAAGGAAGTAGAAGATGAATTATCAAGAATTATTGGAATTTTTATGGATCTTGACAATCTAGCTACAGATCTTGATAGTCCAGCTATAGATTATAATAGATCAGCCACAAACTTGAAAAAATATCTTTTTAAAGGCAACACTTCTTATTCTTCTAATAATTCATCCTCTTCCACTTCTATGAACATCTTGTATGATCATTAAGATATTCAAAATAGTGTAATTAAATGGGCATATGAAGTCTAAGAATCATTTACATCAGCCTTCCATTATCCTTTGGTTAAAATCATTCGTATAAGAGAAATGTTTGTCAAAGACACTACCATATTTCACACAATGTTACCACATCCTTATATTTTTAACTCATTAATGAGTGAATTTAAGTAAATATATTCTTCTCATCTAAGCACTAAACAGATCACAGTAGTACCACGAAAGACATTTAACATAAATAATTGGTTGAAAAATTATCAAAAAATGAAATTCTTTGATCTACTAAGGGATCATACTAAATATTCTAGTTGGGAGTATCAAGACATGAAAGGAATTCATCCAAGTATATGTACACACCAAATTTACACAAAAACCATCAAACTAGTTAGGCAACCACAAAGAAGAATCAACTCTGCCTTAAGAGACATTGTGAAGACTGAGATTGAGAAGCTATTGGATATAGGATTTATTTATCCCATTTTTGACAATCAATGGGTATCTCCTTTTGTCATTATCCCTAATAAAAATGGTAAATGGATGGTGTGTTTAGATTATAGACAATTTAATAAAGCAACAATGAGAGATAACTTTATCCTACCATTTATTGATTAAGTACTTGATAATCTAGTTGGAAAAATATATTTTTCTTTTCTAGATGGCTTTAATGGATATAATAAAATAAAATTGGAACCTGAGGATCAAGACAAAACAACCTTTACTTGTACATGGGGTATATTTTCTTATAAATA
This sequence comes from Torreya grandis, assembly GCA_037957365.1. Classification (NCBI taxonomy): domain Eukaryota; kingdom Viridiplantae; phylum Streptophyta; class Pinopsida; order Cupressales; family Taxaceae; genus Torreya; species Torreya grandis. The sequence goes on from JARHVA010008155.1 coordinate 509,322, forward strand.
CTTGCCCTTTGGTTTGTGCAATGCACCTGCCACTTTCCAACGAGTTGTTCTAGCCATATTTTTAGACTTGACCAATGATTATGTAGAGGTCTACATGGATGATTTTACTATTCATGGAGAATCTTTTAATAAAATTCTGAATGATCTCACAAAAGTGCTTCAAATATGTAAATAACACCATTTATCCCTAAGTCATGAGAAATGTTTTATTATGGTAGAAGAAGGCTTAGTACTAGGACATCATGTTTCTATAAAAGGAATTCAAGGGGATCAAAAAAAAATTGAAGTTATTTCAAAATTTCCTATTCCTCAAAATCAAACTAACATTAAAAATTTTAGGACATGCAGGATACTATAGAGGGTTCATTGCAAACTTAAGAAAATTTCTACCCTAATGTTTGCTCTCCTCACAAAAAAAAGTGAATTTCTTTAGAGTCTAACGTGTCAAAAGGCATTCAAAAATATTAAGGAAAATCTCAACATTGCACCTATCTTAAGAGGACCAAGATGGTCACAACCCTTCCATAGTTACACTAATGCATCCAATCATACTATGGGAGTTCTGCTAGGACAAAAAGATGAAGATGAACAAATGTATGCTATAGACTATATCAACAAGAATCTAACTCCAACAGAAAGAAATTATACAACCACTGAGAAGGAATTTTTTTTAGTTGTTTATGTCATAAATGAATTTAGACATTATATTACTAGTTATAAAATCTTTATGTATATTAATCATGTAACTATCAAATATTTGATGAACAAACCAGTAGTAGGTGAAAGAGTTACAAGTGGTTATTATTACTATAAGAATTTGATATAACAATCATTGATAAACCTGGAATGTTTAATGTGGTTGCTGACTTTCTTTCTATATTGCTTAATGTAGATGAAGAAGAACCTATAGAAAACAACTTTCCAAATGAATAATTATTTGTTGTTTCAACAAAAACACCTTGGTTTGCTGATATAGCAAACTTTTTGGCTATAGGGAAGTTTTCTTTAAACGCAAAAAAAAAAAAAGGAAAATACACATTTAATTAAAATTAGTTCTTATTACAAATTGATTAATGACATACTATTTAAACTTGGACTTGATCCTATTTTTTACAGGTGTGTAACAGAAAGTAAAATGTATGACATCATTCATGCATGTCATGATGAACCTAGAAGAGGACACTATTTAGTTAAAACAATAATACATAAGATCCTTGGAGTGAGATAGTTCTGGCCAACTCTTTTTAAGCAAGTAAAGACATGTGTTTGACAATGTGATGAATGTCAAAGAATGGGAAAACCTACATTATCCTCTGAAATGCCTCTTCATCCATAAGTAATTTTAAAACCTTTTGAGAATTAGGGAATGGACTTTGTTGGGCCCATTGATCCACCTTCACAAGGTAAAGAATATTTACTAGTATGCATGGATTATGTAACTAAATGGGTTGAATTAAAAGCTCTTTCTTTTGTGAATAAAGAAGTAGTAGCAGATTTTCTCTACTTCAAGATAATGTAACATTTTGGAGAACCAAGGGAGATAGTATTGATCAAGGACCAAAATTTATGTCTAATATGATTCAAGCATTTAGGGATATCTATCAAGTCAACCACCAAAAATATTCACCATACCATCCTCAAGAAAATGGACAAGTAGAAGTTACTAATAGAGAATTGGAGAACATCATTACCAAGATAGTCAATAGCAACTAGAAGAATTGGGAAACCAAATTCCTAGAATCTGTTTGGGCATACAACACTACATGGAAGACTACTACTATATTTTCACCATATGAGTTGGTGTATGGTAAAAAACCTCTCCTTTCAATTGAATTTGAAATGCAAACTTTGAGGACTATAGTAAAAGTAGGACTTGATTCAGATGAAGCTCAAAAAGAAAGAATGTTACAATTAAATGAATTGGTTAAAATGAGGAAAAAATAATTACAACAAATAGAAATGACACAATATCAAAGGAAAAAATGGTATGATCTACATATTAAAGAAAGACAATTCAAAGAAGGAGATTGGTCACTCATGTACAATTTCAAATATCAACATTTTAAAGGTAAGCTTAGAAATAGATGGTTAGGACCATTCTAAATAGCAAAGATCTTTTATAATGGTTCAGTTTAGTTATTACCTATAGATGGAAATCAAAGAACACTTCTTTTTAATGGTCATCAGTTGAAGTTCTATCAGAAACATTCCAACAAAGAAAAATTCATGTAGATGGTACAAAATGAGTTTGGAACCATGGAAGAACTCAAATCTTCCATGATAGTTGCTCTCTAAAGACAAAATTGATTTGAATAAATAATATAATTACTCTCTTCCATAATTTAAAAAAAAAAAACATCAAAAATCAGTGTAAAAATTTAATAAATATAATGCTATTATTTACCATACTATTACTCATGCAAACTGTCCATGTAGGAACAGACAAAGAAGACAAACAAGGACAATATAGATCTTTATGAGGTAAAGTGTTTTTTTTTCTACCAAGTGTTAGTCTAGATATTTAAGATTTTGTGTATGTGCTTAAATAGGGGGACAAACATATGATGTCATCTTAAAAAAAATGGTTACAAAGCTACGGATAAAATATTTTTGTAATAAAAGTACCCTCATAATGATATGACAACACAATCATGTGGGAAATAAATTAAAAGAGGGTTTTAAAAGGAATGATGATGTTGTAATTATTTCAATGCACAAGTGAGTACATAAGTATCATGCCAAATCAATGACTATCATCATTATTTGACATGCTTTGTATCACCTCTATAGTGATCTAAATCCTCACCCATCACTGTCATTTTATCATTTTGTTAATGTAGTTTAATTTACCTATGAAATTAGATTCCAAGAAAATATTTCCATGAGGTTTAAGAAGTTTGAGCCAAGAAATGCAAATAAGCTACTAAGAGATGAACTAGTGAAGGAGGTGCTAGCTGTAGCTAGATAGTTAGATTTATTCTTAAACTTCCAAACATTTGAGGAGACATTAGTGATATATTTTCTTATCCATCTACAGACTGATTTCTCTACAATTTGAGAGGTTTAGATACCTATTTCTACACAAATTCTTAGCAAATTATTATGAATTTTGGATGAGGGTGCAAGAATTATAGGAAGCTCTTCATTTCATGACCTTGTCATAATTTTTATCAAGGAAGGAGAGACAATGCCAAACTTTGTGGAAGACATAAGAGGAAAGGTAAAAGGGGTCAATAGAGAGTCCTTACCAGAGCCATGGAGGTCATTTACTTTTTAGATTATTAAATACTTAACATGTGAAGGGAAATGTAGTGTACTAAGTTATATAGTAATGAGGATGTTAATTCATTTATGATTTGGTTTTTAACAAACCCAACATATAATTAACCTACCCTCATTACTCCTAGGTTTTTTCCAAGTAATAACCTTGAGATATGCTAAAAAGCCTTCTGCCATATGTCACCATGGACTAATTAACCTCATCATCTAACATCACTTTTTGAAGAAGGTAAACGGAATTAAAACTTGGACTACTTTCCTAGCAGGGAAGAAATGAATAAAAGCCTAAAATGGTCAAACAAGTCCATGTTCATATGCATGCTTCTAGTTTAAAAGCTCCATCAAATATTTATGCCAAACTTATTGTTTCCAAAGTAGTCCATAGTACAAGATTTTCATCTAGGGTTGTTTCATTGTAAACCTTAGAACTTCTAAGTCAAATTCCCCCTCTTGAGTTAACAAATAGGAATCTAAGGGTTCGACCTTCCACTAGAAGTCAACATGTTATTCCTTAGAAACCCATACAAATAATTGAAGAACCTCTTATAGATCATGTCTTTCAACCCAAGCCATAGGAAGTTTTTCCTCCTAAGAAAAAACAAAGAATACTTATTCTAGGTATTGACAGTGATGAGACTATAGCTGATGAAACACTAGATAGTTTGAAATAGACCCCTAAAACTACTAGTGAACCTCAGGTAATAATATAAGAATAAATATCTTTGCCTGTAGACATTATTGATGAGATTGCTAAAAATCTTCCTAATGAAAATCCTGGAGGATGAGCATCCTTAAAAAGAGGTAGAGGATATATAATTGTAACATGCTTTAACTCTATCTCAATTAGAAGCTACTATTGAATAAAATGTAAAAGACATAGCTGAATTGATTGTTGCCACCCAAAATAAAGACTTTGTCATTGCTCACTTGAAGAAACAAATTGAAAATTTGGAGATGTAAGCCATTAAGGAAAGAGATGAAGTAGAGAATGAAATGATTGATGTATGGAACTATTCCAAATCTCTTTAAGAAGAAAATGTTTCTTTAAAAAGAAATATTTTCAAGTCTAAAATAGAGAACACCAGATTGAAAAATCTAGTAGGATCTAGTATCCCTCCATCCAAAGCTACAAAAGGGTGTCAGACTATTTTGTCATACATTGCTATCAAAAAGCATTGGGAACAATTTTTTTCAAATCTTGAAGAACAAAAAAGACAAAACAAAGAGTTAAAACAATAAAAACAATAGTTTTATGAAGAGATAGAGAAAGGGAAATAGAAAGAAGAGCAGAGTCAACAACTCATTTAACTAACTTGCCAATTGAGTGAGAAATTGATAGCCTGTAGAAATTTTGCTTCTTATTATAGTCTCTTTTTACATGAGTATTTTATTATATGGTAGTTGTTTCAAATTTCTTGTGGACTTCCCCATGAAATCTCTACAAGTATTAAATTTCTCTATGTATTCTAGAATAGCACCCTTGATAAATAGGGTTTGCTTTATAAATTTTACTTGTGTGACATTGTTTTGGGTAACACCAATGATTTATTAGTTAATATATTTGTAGGAGAGTTGTAATTTAGAGATAATTTATCTACTTATATAAATTATATTGCCTAGAAATAAAGATATAATGATTATATAAATCATGCAAGAGAAGTTGGTATTTGTAGTAGACCACAATTTAAAGCTACATAGGAAACTTTATCAATAATTCAAAATCTCTATTGGAAATGTTCTAGAATTTGTCAAAACTATATTCATGCCTTACAAGATGGAATTATTATTTTTGATTTGTTTTTTGAAAATCATTTAGATGAAGTGTTGACTGCTACTCAAAAATGATGGAGTTTAATGACTATGTCTTTGAAAAGAAGAGAAGTTATCTCTCCCACTACTCTCAAATGGACCCTTAGAAGAGCTTAATTTGATATTTAGATGATCACTGATCTACTTCATAAATATGGAAAAGAATTTTGGATAGGGATGAGATTCAAACCTCCATTATTACTTTCCCTTATGTCTCCATGGCAGACTACTGGACCTCAAAAAGATGAACAGTTTGGTATCTGGTACCATTTTGTCAATAGGGATAAAGGATTCACTCCTCCTAGTTAGTAGATAGGCCTAGATGAATATGACATATATTACTTTAGTCTGAAATTGGAATAGAGAGTTCATAATTATGTAGACATAACTAGCTAATTTGCAAAGGGACTTTCAAAAGGTAAGGTGTTGTGGAGATGATGAGTCCACAAAATGACTCATTAATGCTATGATTGTGACCTTAAAAATCACAAATGTTGATCATTGTATGAAGTATTAGTATTTATAACTAGCATAAGGTAGTACATAGATGCTTTTTTCTGCATGAACTCATGTAAAGTCTAAATCTCTCTTCTTTGTACTTTATTCTAACATTTGCATGTTTTAAGCCCTATATTTTTCTATATTTAGGAAATAATAGTAATAATACAAGTTTTGACAAGATTCCATGAAGATAAAGAGGATCTAAGATAAGGAATTCATCAATCTATTCTAGCTACGAATCTTGACAATTGGCTATGGATTTTAACAATTTGATATGGATTTCAGCAGTCAGCTACGGATCTTGATAGTCGACTAGGGATTTAAATAGTTAGATTTGGATTACAATAATTTTTTTATGGATCATACCAACTCATTTTAGAATTGATTTTGACACAATATTAAGGGCTCAGATATTTTCTCTATTTTTCTTGTGACAATCTATAAGACTTCTTTCATCAGTTCTATTTCTGTACATGTATATATAGTTATCAATTTTTATTTGGTCTTCCATTTTTCAAATTTATTCTAGATAGTAGTAATAGAATGGAAGATATGTATTTCAAATATGTAAGATTTGGTTGATAAATTTAGTCATAGACAATGTTATTTTGGGAACCTCTAATCCCTTGAAGATCTCATTGCCATGATTTTCTGTCTTAACTATATCACCAAATCTCTTCAGAATATCTTCTTGTCTTAAAATAGTCAAGATGTTAATCTATAATTTAGATTAGTTAGTTGCTTTGTATATAATAAATATATAGATCCCTATCAGGATCTATAACTTTTTACACATAAAATATATTGTAAAACTTCATTCTCTGAAATACAAGTATTACAATAGTTCTATTCTTTCACTTTATATCTTGAAGTTGATTTGATTTAAACTTGAATCTAAGGGTGGGAAAGGGACCACTCCCCAAAGAGACAGGGTATTTATTTTATCATTTTAATTCAAATATTATTATATAATTTTGTTTGCATAATTCAGATTTATAACCTGCATGATAAAATAGTTGTTTGATTTCACATTTCTTGCATAAGCAAATTGGTTACTTAGTTTCCAATTTTTTTAAATATATATTCTTCATTGTCTTTCATTAAATAAGTAATGATTTGATGTACTTTCATTTTTTAGGTGTGAGTTTGAAATCAATATTTACAATTTTATTCCAAAATAGTAAATGATTGATGTTTTCAGTAAGTATGATTACTTTTTAGATTGTTTGATTCAGCAAAGAGTGGTGTCTTTTATATTTCATGCAAAATTGTTTGTTTCTTTTCTAGAAATAGCTTAGATGGATAAGATAGGAATTAGATTTTAACAACTCAAAATCCCCAAAAAGATATTATTAGTTGAAATTAATAAAGGACCTTACTATAAACTACCTTAGACACTAGCCCTGGTAAGAATTGACACCAATAGACATTGTTTAAATGAAGGGGTAACAATGACACCCATCAATGAGCTTATTAACCAAGTATTGTAACACTTGATGATTGGTGAATACCTCAATAGGTAGTGCCTAATTTTTTTAAGTGAAAACACCATAGCTAAGGCCTCCCACTTTATCATATAATTTGTATCCATAGTAGGTGATTTCTTTCTTGCAAAATGGATAGGGTGATCCAATCCAACCTCTCATTATTTTGTTAATACAACTCTAGTTGTGATTCTTGATGCATCCAAATGTACATAAAATGATCTACTCTAGTCTGGGAAGACTTGGTTTGATGTAATCACCAATGCCTTCTTCATTTCAATAAATGTTACTTGGAATTCCTCTATCCATACAAACTATGTTCCTTTGCATAGTAACTTCTCCAAAGGGGTAGATATGGTTGCATAACCCTTAATGAACTCATGTTAGTATATTTTATGTCCCAAGAAAGATCACATCTCTATTAAACTTATAGGTGGAGGCATTCCCAAAATTACTATGATCTTGATTGATCTACCAATATTCTCTTACTTTAAACTACATTTCCTAACAGATCTCCAGATGGTGTAAAAAATAAACATTTCTTAAAATTGAGCACAATTGTCATCACCCTACATCTCTCCAACATAAGTATAAATTTAGATAAATTATTTTGAAACAAAGAAAAAACTTCCCAATTGTCTAATTAGACCTCTAAAAATTCATGGATAAATTAATTAAATGTAATAACTATAGCTTTAGAAAAACTGCATATGCATTCTAAAAACCAAATGACATTACCTTATATGCAAAGGAGCCCTATTCAATTACAAAATTGGTATTGGCCCTATCTTATTATGTGATCAGGATATAATGATATCCACTGAAGCCTTCTATGAAGGAATACACTTCATTCCCTATGACCACTTCTAAAACTTCATATGTGAATTGAATATGAAATGGATCATTGAGAAAGGCTTCATTTAAGATTTTATAATCTCCACAAATTTAGATCTCACCAGTCTTCTTTCATTACACCACCATGGGACTAACCAAATCAACTTTCTCTATAGGAAATATAATACCAACATGCTATATATTATCCAAATTAGCTTCACTTTAAGCTTCATATTTGGGTTTAATAGATAGGGTATTTTATTGATTGGGCATGCACACTCCTTCAAATCAATATGAATTTCCCATAAGGATAGATCCACACATTTAACCTCCACAATTTATATAGGGAAGACAATCTAGTAATCTATTAATAGATATATAACTTCTGATATGTCTTCTTGAGACCAATAATCTATAATATGTGATAATTTGGGAATAACCTTTGTTCTAATGTTCCCCACATGTTCCTTTAGGAGTTCTTGATAGATGTTATGTTCCCCTCAGGAATTAAATCGCACAACATCCATTAGGATTGTTGCTCTAGAAAATTGATATGTTGTATATTTTCTTCCTTTATCTACTTTATGGCTAGATCTATAAGTGGCTCAACTTCTTATTCAAGATTAAATAAATAGCTAAATACATTTTTTTCCTCATCATCTAAATTAGACTTCCAATAATATTTATCTTGTATCCTATGGTAAGGTTGAATAATGTTTTTTTCCTCCACATTTTCTACTTTGTGGGTATATAAGGCATCATTCAATTTGAATGCTACACCTTATTATCAAGATGACTTAGCCATATTGTCTAAGTATTCATCTCTCTCATGGCATAAAAAAGTCTTTAACTTCTATAATGTTTGGTGCATCAAGGGGTTGTCATCTTCAAAAATGAATATTTGAATGAAGTCACTTTGGACTTATGCCCAATGCTTCATCTCTCACCTTTGATATTTATGTATGTACCATATGATTAGAAAAACATCTAGTGTATATTTGAAAACATGTAACTAGTACTTTAGATCCACATCTTCCAAAATCTAGACTTCGATGCATCGATAAATATGAGCTCTAGGTAATCTTCCTCTTAAAATATTGGCTAGTATTTCATAATGTTCTCTAATAATTAGAATTAGGATAAAAATATTTTTTATGCTTCATCCCAACTCAATTTCCCATTATAGGGAACTGACCACTAGTTCATAATAATCACCTTTTATGCATAAATGAGAGCACTCACCTTTTAATTAGTATTTAGTACATGTCGCTAGAATTGAAGGATAAATTATTTGACATCATCAATGGAAAGATAGTGGGGCATCTAGAATTTTATCACAAAGACCATCTGAAGAGGACGTATCTCATGATTTCCCTTAACCCAATTGGGTATGTGTGTATTAGAATCCCCACTCACTGAAGAAGCTATATCCCATGGTAGAATGTCTTTTAGAGTTAGTTTTATGTAATGTTTATCCATGTGACTTATTTGGTATAATAATTTTATGTTAGACTAAGTTAGTGACCTTACAGACATAGATCACTCATCCTCCAATTCTAATTATGGAATCTCTATGTGATTTAGCATAGGATTACAAAAAAATTATTCCTTATGGAGAGTTAGGGTTTGGGGATTGGTTTTATCATCAAGAAATCTATATTTGATAGCTCATAGAGCATTTTATTTATCTTATGTGTTTACTTTCATCTAATTAATTTCCCCATAAACATATGGAAAATTAAGATCTTAAGTATGAAATATGGTTTTTTCCCACATTTACTTAATGGAATTGCTATGATCTTATCTCCCTTATGAGATTTCAGTTGATTCATCACCATATTGATGGTCATCTGACCATCATACACCCAATTTTTTCTAATCAATATAGGTTAGTGGGTCTCATTTAACTTCATATCAATGATTTCAAATTCACCACACAAACTCAACTTTATGACTTTGATTTCTAAATCCTCCAGCCATTCAATAGGTTAAACTCATCTAAGGTCTAAAATATTTAAAGTGATAGGACTATATCTCAGTACAGGTCACCCAATAGCTACCCATGTTTATCTCAGGATCATGTTAATGATGCTACCAAAATCAAATACTACAATGGGTATTTCATATCCTACTAACTTGATATCAATCCTAGAATCAACATCCCAATGTTTTTTAGTCTTAAAGTAAAATCTCAATTTATCTATCCATTGTTGGAATTTATATACACATTCCAAAAAATTATGGAGTAAATTGGTGATATTTTATGAAATAAATCCATTACATAGTGTACTGAATAACTTCATTATATTTTTTAGAGTGGTGACAACACCATCTTGTCACACAATGCACATTATCTATCCATACATATACACATCCATATCTACATCATCATCTTCAGTAGTCTCTTTTTATTGGATTGTTTTCAAAATCTATGTAGCTTCTCACTTAGTCTTTTCTCAGTGATTGGTTTGGGACATTTATCTTGTCACGACTTTCTTATCTAATGATCTTGTGGCATATCTAGATGTGGTAATCCTTATTTCACATGTTATTTCCATGTGATTTTTTGTATAAGAACATCTTCTTTATGTTTTTCATTAATTAGAATCACATTCATTACTACCTTATTTGTTCATTGTTTCTCCAAAATTAGATAGTCCTTTGTGTTGTGTTGATCTAAAACTCTATAGTAGGCATAGTAGGATTATTGCTGAGGATTTGATGGATAATTCCTATATATATGATTAAATTATAAGCATAATTAAAACTAAATTGGAGGTTGTTAGTAATTATTTTCCCTACCTCTTTTCACACTACCTTGATATTCTCCTTTATATCTACTTGTATATCCTCTTCTATTTGCTTGGAATCCGCAACCATTTAACTATTGCATCCCAAAGCTCCTAGAATCCTATTGTGCATTCCAATCTTATTTTTTTAGTTCATCATACCCATAATATTGGTATTAAGGAAGTGATGTCATCTAATTTGTCTATCATTCTTAGGGAATCATAGGATTTCATTGAGAGGAAGATTGGTATTGCATTATTGGAGGTGTCTAGTTCTAGGATAGAGTTGTCCAAGACTGAGATGGTTGTGTCCAACCAACCATACCTAAAGGTTGATATTTTGGTCTTTTTGGAATATATGGTACACCATTTGTGTTGGACCTGGAATGCTAAGATCTAAACTAGGAATTATATTAGTCACAATGGTTATTTTTTATGAAATGATCATAAACACATTCTTTGTGATATTCTCCTTTAATTCTAGAGGGATATAAAACTTTTGTCATCATGATTAGGTGATTTTTATAATTTTAAATACAAAGTCTATGGATTATTGGCATATTCTTGTAAGAGATGGTAGTGAGATGTTACATACCCTACCACTATGCATATTTCATAGAATTCTATTTTGATTCTTAGGAACTCATTCTTATGATACCCTTATTTACCATACTCTATACACCATAGACTCGACTTAGACTTGTATCCTCCCCCTTGATATTGATCCATCTTTCTCATGAGTGTTTGTAGAGTGTTCTCTATTTTTGAAGTTGGAGTCAAGATATCAATATACTCTTTAATCTATTTGACCCATATTGTATTTGCTCTTACATTTTCCTTGGTGTTGAATTGTGTTTGAGTGTTGATGAACCATATTTTGTTCACAGTCCTTAAAAAAACAAAACCACTTTATCTTTATCTTCTAGAGAAAACTCCACTTTATTCATCACATAAAAAAATATAAGATCATATTCAAAGATAGTGTCTTTTTATCCCAATCAAATTTATTTCAAATCCTAAATAGTTTGACTAGAACATTTCTTGATCTTAAATTTTGTGATAAGCATGTCCTTTACTTATTATAAATATAATTGATTAACATCTCTATAATATATGAATTCTAAAATGTGACCACATAAAGCTCTAATTAATTTGCACTTCTCTATCACATCATCATTAATTAATTTGGCATGTCACTTCATATTGCAGGTGAGAAATTATTTATCTAAGTCTACAGACCCATCATAAGGTGCTAGATTGATAATGATCCCTAACTAAGATATCATACTACTATTTCTCATAGATATCATAGTCAATTGCTAAACAATATTATCTATAACTTTTATGAAATTGAGGGGAACACCTGAGTTTTCAATGCTTGATGTGTCCTTATTTATTTTTGTGATGGCATAGTATCTAATGTATCCTTATCCTCTTCATCTTCTTCCAAGATATCAATTTATGTAAGAAAATCCCTTATTTATGTAATAAATATGGGATCTGTCTCTATCAAAGCTAATTTTTGTATATTCTTCTTCTGATGTTTAAAAAACTATGTGAAACTTCATGACATGGTTCATTTTATGTCTTGATACCTTTATATTAAATCTCTTTTATGAATTTTCCTTGCCAATCCTCATATTCTAAACTAGTATTAAAATAACTATGATTTTGAAAAAAAATAGGCTTGGGTGATGTGTGTTCCCAAGGTCAATGGTCTATACCTCTAATAATATATTTCTTAGATCTTGAACTTGTGCTATGTTTATGACTATATGATAATCTTATTTATCCTCCATAGAATACTCTTTTATATGTTTATGAACTCTAAACTACCTGATCTACTTCTACACTATTTTCTTCCTCTTCCTCTTTCACTCAATCCTCCTCATCCTCAGGGTCTCTATCCAAACTAAGCTTAGGATCCTTACTCCTCCCATCACCTAGATCTTATTATGTTTTCTCCTTCTCACTCTTATCTTCTATGCTACTATAACTCATTCTATTTATAAATTCCTAGGTCTCACTCTATTTATTCCAACATTTTTATTGTCATAGCTCTCTTTCTAACTTGAGAGTCTTCTTTTGATTTTTCTCCTCTTGGTTCTCCATTTTGGACTTAGGTTCAAACTTTACCTTTTTATTGTCTCACCATTCACCCTTCTGTCACACACATCCCCATGGTTCTCTAAGTGATAACTCCATTTTGATCAGAATAGGCACCATAGTATTTTATATAGCTAACATCTTAATTAACAAAGGGAGTTGTTATAAAAATTTTCCTTTGATCCCCTTAATAAATAGATTGTTTTCCACTTAAAATTCTATGTACCCTTGTACTAAAAAATTTATTATGTATTTATCTATGGTAGTAGTTATCTAATTATCAATATCATGAGTTAAACTATTATTCAAGTTCTGTAACCACTCTATATTCTCTTCAATCCATGTAATAACATTTATAGCTGTAAATCAGAAATAGTGATATTTTAACCAAGCTATCCAAGTAACTAATAATCCAAGTGGTTCACACCATAATATTTCATAAGTCTTGCCATAGATATGTTTTTATATTATTTATATTATGGTACATCCAATCCTTTGCACTTCATCCTTTATAAATTTATATCTTCTATTCTAGCTAACTTTCCACTTCTCTTTGATTGGGTAGTCATCACAACATCTCCTTAGCCAATGCTTTTCCACACTCACTACACCATTGTTAGAAGAAGTTCTTGATGATTCATCAAAACATGCTAATTATAGTGATATTTGTGTGAATTGAATTAGGAAGTATGATAAAGCATGGATATTTAAAGAAACAAAACACAACTAAAAGGCAATGCAGATTATAATCTAAGAAGTTATATTCATCACATATATCAAGCTTAACTATGCATTAAGTAAACATTATTTAACATAACTATGGAAAAAAACTAATTACTTTTAACTATTTGAATTGATAAACAACCATAGAGAGAAAACCATAAGAAACTTAGCTACATTTTCATTACTTAAAATGATCAAAACATAGAGCAATAGTTATCAATCAATCCTTATATTAAAATGAATCCACCATACTCATATAACTAGCTAATAATTACAATAAGACCAATAATCCTGCTATTACATTTAGGAAAAACATATATAGGTGTCAATATAATGTTTTTTATAACTTTCTTAAGTTATTCCTAGAGCAAATATGCTTGAAATGCAATTAGAATAACTATGTAACAATAAATCCATCATGATATATATCTTTTGCATACATCCAAACATGCAATTTTGTGTTCATATTTACCCACTAATAGGTACTTAGGCTATAATCAGGTAATGGTAAACTATGAGGACTAGATCAAGAGAACATGCAAAATAAAATTTGATACATTCTCATACAAAAGGACTCCATTCATTGTAATCAATTCAAGTGTTAACTTCTAATGTGCCATGGATATTGCATTCTAGAATCTTATAAAAAAACACATAGATATTTATATACATGGACAATCTAAATATCCTTTCCAAGAATTGGAAAGATCATGTGAAAGACTTGAGAGTCATATTGTAGAGGTGTAGAGACCACGAAATCTCCCTGAACCTAAAGAAGTGTATATTTAGGTTCATAGAGGGTAAGTTATTGGGTCACATCATCTCAAAATGAGGCATTTCAATAGATCCAAAGAGATTGGAAGCAATTCTAAAAATTATGTTACCAAGTAGTAGAAATTAAATAAAATCATTCTTTAGCAAAATAAAATTTATAAATAAGTTCATTTCAAGATTTGTAAGATAATTTGACTATAAAATAAAATTATAAATAAGGATGTAAAGATTTAATGGATAACTAAAGCACAATTGACTCTTACTCAGATCAAGACAACAATTGTAAACACACCAGTGTTTATTAGTCCTAACTTTACACAACCCTTATACATCTATTCATTTACTTCAAAACACTAGAGTGTTATCATAATGAATAAGAAATAAAATGGATATGAGAGACCTATCTCATTCATTAGTTATTTGTTCTACAATACTAAACTAAGGTATTCAATGATCGATAAAATAGATTTTGAATTAATCAAAATAGTCAAGAAGTTTAGATACTAAATTATCTATAACAAGGTATTTGTCATTGTGCTTGACCCAATTGTGAAGGCCCTACTAATGTAAAATGATTTGGGTGAACAAAAAGGTAAATGGATGACTATTCTCTAAGAATTTGACCTATAAATCTAAATAATGAATATTTTACAGGGTCAATAAATTAGTAAGTTTAATGATATTAATTCAAAAAAAAATTAGAATAGTAGTAGGATATCATAATTATATATAAATATAGCAAAAAATATGAATAATAGATAAGCCACTTCAAGGGGGAAACCTCCCAAATGCTTGAAATAAGAAATGAATACTTTGATATGATGATAAAAAACTACCCATTACCTCCTATATATAGTCTACCTAGGCCATGGTTACTCCATAGGCCAACCTACTAACCTAATGAAAGCATAGATAACTATGATATAACATCAAAGAGGGATAAGTATGCCATAAGTTGTCTATTCCTATCCTGATACATGCAATAGGTTAGGGGCATAACATGCCTTTCCCCTTTGAGCCAACATTGTCCTCAATGTTGAACAACTGTGGTTGCTATTGTAGAAAATATTCACTATCCAAAGTTACATCTTCATGACTCAAGTTATTCTACTTAATTAGACATTCCTTAATCTCTTTGGTTCTCAGCCTCTCAGTATGTGTTTGTAGGATCTTCTTTGGTTCCAAAATGACTCATCCTTCTTCATCTAGTTTTGGTATCTCTATCTAGGCTAGATTTTTTTATCCAATGACCTTATTTAAGTAGGAAACATGAAATAATAGGTGTATGAGAGATTAATAAGGCAACTCCAACTTGTAAGCCACACTTCCAATTTTTTTTAGAACCTAATAAGGGCCATAATACTTAGGAGTAAGTTTGTTGTCCTTTTTTAATTTCTTCAAGGACATCTATTTGTAATGATATAAACATATAAATATATAATCACCCACTTGAAAATGTTACTCACTACAATGTTGATCCACTTATTACTTCATCATATTTTGTGCCAAGGCCAAATTCTCTCAAACTAGCCAAAACCTCTTGTTGATGCTAAATGTGCTCCTCCACATCTCAAACCTTGGTTTTCACCCTTAAAGAAGAAGTGATGGAAGGTGGATGGTAACCATATAGTGCTATAAATGGGGAAATTATAGAAGAGGTATGGAAATATGTGTTATACCACCATTTTTCAAGTGGTATCCATTTAAACCAATATTCCTACTTATCTGATAAAAAATAATGAAGATACCCCTCTAAACATTTGTTGATTACTCATATTTGTCTAGCAGATTGGGGGTGGTAAGATGATCTATGATCTAGTTGAATACCTAAACAAGAAAATAGTTCAGTCTAAAAATTACTAGTGAAAATAGGATCATGATCACTTACAATTATTTTTGGGGTTCCATGTAATTTAAGAACTACCTCCAAAAAAATAGTTGTTACTGTACTTATTGTAAATGGGTGTGATAGGACACAAAAATGGGCATATTTTATAAGCCTATTTATAATTACCAAGATACCATTCTTACCTTCATAACAAGCCAACCCTATGATGAAATCCATTGAAACTTATTCCCACCATTGACTAGGAATTGCTAAAGGTTGTAATATACATGGGGTCTTAACTATCTCACCTTTGTTTTAATGGAATATCAAGAATTCTACCACAATTTTATACATCTCACTTGATTCCTTCCCAAAATACTTATCTCTTAATTTTGTTATAAGTTTTCAAGAACCTAGAGTATCCCCCACTTGGATATTCATGAAATTTTGCAAGAATATTATGCTTCAACTCAGAATCTTTACACAAGTATAACCTATCCTTATACCATAAGGCATTACCTTTCCATTAAAATTTGTCAAATACTATAAAACCTTGTTGGATTTTTTGAATCACAACTTGTGTATCCTTATCCAACCTCCACTCAAACTTAGCTTCATCTACCCAATCTGCCTGCAACATGGACATTGCACAAAGTAATGCTTCTATGGATGTACCCCATTTGGATAGTACATCTGATACTACATTATATTTACCCTTCTTATATATGATTTCAAAATAATAACCCAAAATTTTTCTTACCCACTTTTTTTATTTCTCAAATGATAATATTTTCTCCAAAATGTATTTGAAACTAACATGATCCATTTCACCTTAAAATGTCTACCCATTAGGGAGGGCCTCCATTATTTTACTACATGAAGAATATCCATCATTTATTTCTCATATATAGGCTTTTGGATATTATTAACTTTGAATTGATGAATCTCAAATACTATGGGTCTTCCTTCTTGCATTAGTATTTCTCCCAACCCTGATCCAAAAGGATCACATTCAATAATGAATGTCTTTGAGTAGCCAAAACTAGGGTGGTGGATATAACAAATTTTAGTTACTCAAATGCTTTATTGGATGCATCATTCCATTGTAAGGCATCTTTATTTATCAATTTAGTGAGTGGAGTTTCTATACTATCATAACCTTTCACAAATCTTTGGTAGTAACCTGTTAGTCCTAGGAACCCTCAGATTTTTTTTAGAGTTTTGGGCATTGGCCAATCCACCATAGATTTGATCTTATGAAGGTTAACTTTGACACCTTCATGGGATACAATGTGACCAAATTACTCTACCTCATGTACTCTAAAACCATATTTGGATGGATTCAGATAAAGTTGATCATACTCCAAAACTATCAACACTTGTTTCATATGTTGCAAGTGTTCTTTCCATGTCTTACTATAAATCAATATGTCATCAAAGAAAAACAACAAAAAATTCTTTAAAAATGCCTAAAAATAGTGTTTATCAATCTCTAAAAAGTATATGGTGCATTTTTAAGACCAAAGGGCATTACCAAAAACTTGTAATGGCCCTCATGAGTTATAAAAGTAGTTTTATGAACATATTCATCCTTGATTCTAATTTGATGGTACCCAGAGTGAAGATCCAATTTTATGAAATAAACAACATCATGTAACTCATAAATTAAATAATTAATTAATAGCATAGGAAAATTATCTTTGATGGTGTACTTGAGTTCCCTTTAATTTGGGCACATCTTCCATGTTTCATCCTTCTTACCCACCATGACCACTAGTGATGAATATGCACTCTGGCTATGCCTAATGATCCCTGCCTCTAGTATCTCATGGACCATATTTTCAATTTCACTCTTTTTTGTATATGGATATATATATGGTATGATATTTGGTGGTTGACTCTTGGGAATTAGTTGAATAGAATGATCATGTTCTCTTTCTAGTGGTAGTCCTTTTGGCATGGCCATAAAAATAGATGGGTGGTCATCAAGAATAATCTATAAATCAAGATGTGGAGATGCCTTTATGGGTTAAAGTTTTATGGAACATAATCATGATATAAATCCTTCTACCCCCTTTTTAGAATTTTTGTCATCTAATGTAAACTAGCCAATTATGGAGATTTTACCCATAATCCCCATAGTTCAATTTTCCTACCTTTAGAATGAAATCACATGAATAGTTTATGGAAGTTCATCTCAATTATGCCCAAGGTTCTGAGCCATTCGACTCCCAAAATAATGTCTGCACCACCCATGTGAATAGAAAACATAGGAATATCTAGATCATACTCAACCATTGCAAGCCTAACACTATGGCATTTCCCTAAACAATTGACCATGCCACCATTTGCAATCATGACCTAAAATTCTAGTTTTATATAAATGAAACAATTAAATTAAGTGGAAAACTTATGGTTAATGAAATTATGTGTGCTCTTTGAGTCAATCAACACTATCACCTTCTATTTATTAAGGAAACCCACCACCTTAAGTGTTTGAGTGATAATACCCAAAAGTACATGACAAGAGATTGTAAGTTTGGAATCTTTAGATACCACCTCTATCTCTTCCTCATCATCATTGGATCCATAATCTTCATTATATCCCTCAATGTAGAATAACTTCTTCTCAACACATCTATGTCTTTTGCTCCACTTGCTGTCATAACTAAAACATAATCCTTTTGCATGTTTCTCTTTAATTTGTTGAGGGGTCAATTTGGTAGGTAGAGGAAATGATGGTGTTTATATTTTATAATCTCTAAAGTGAGTGAATGGTTACTTCTTTTTGGTAATGAATTTTTCCTCAACCCTACATGCCATGATAATAGAATTAAAAACCTTAAGTGGATTAAACATGTGTACCTCATGTTAAATGTGGTCCTTAAGGCCCACCAAAAATAGGTCATTCAAGTTCTCATATAAAATTATATCCAAATGTAAATATAGGCTCTAAAAATTATGAGTATAATCCTTGACTGAACCATTTTGTTACAATTTTTCAAGTTGGTTGAAGTAATTCTCTATCACACTATTGTTATAGTGTAATTATAGCTCCTCTGTAAAACCTAACCAAGTGACACTAAGAGTCATCTTTTTATTTTGATCACACAACCATTGATACCAAATGAATTATTCAAGTTCTAGATACAAGGATGTCATGGTAACCTTTTATCCACATGGGATCTGATGTAGATAAAAAAAATCTCCATTTGGTTTATCCAATTGAGTGGATCTTTTCCATCAAATTTATGCATATCTACCTTTGGTAATAGGTTTAGTTGTGTCAAGGTACTTATATTTGGATTAGGATGGTTGGGAGATCCACCTTAGTAGGGTTGTTTAATAGTGATAGATGGTTGATTTGACTTATTATTTTGTAAATCCATCATGATATTTGCCAAACTAAATTGTCAGATTTTATATCAGATTGTATGCATTGTATCTCACTTTGAATTCCTTATACATTGTAGTCAATCTATCTCACCTTATTATCATGTATCTAGTAACTCCCACTTATGATTCAATATCTTTCTTATGAGGAGTTTTTTGGTACCCTTTCCTTCATCCCTAGTTTGTGGCCCTACCATAAAAGGGCTTGATAATGTCAACCCTAGTTGGTACTTTTAACCTAACTTTGACCAATATATTTTATAATTATGTTAGAATCATAACTAAAAATGCCATACCATAGATATATTTTTCTAAGTTTTCCAAAAATGTAAACAATTTTGAAAAATTCTTTGAATTGCACACTATATAGTGAAATTATGAAAAACCCTAAAATTGCTATAAATTTTTTAATATAGATCTGATTGAGCTGAAATTTTAATGTAACCTTGAATGATTTTACACCTATAGTAAAAAAATTATAGATAAATTTTCAACTATTTGCAAGAAATAGCCAAATTACAAGATCTAGGTTTTTTTTACCTGATTATGGCCCATATTAACACTTTAATATCCCTTGTAATGATATTAATTTACCAAATAATTATACTAGCATCAAGATATCACAATTATATAGAAATATAGAAAAAATATGAATAATAGATAAGCCAATTTGAGGGGGAAACCTCCCAAATGCTCACAATAAGAAATAAATACTTTGATATGATGAAAAACAACTACCCACTACCTCTTATATATAGTCTACTTATGTCATGGTTACTCCATAAGATGACCTACTAGCCTAATGAAAGCATAAATAAATGTGATATAACATCAAAGAGGGATAAGTAATCCACAAATTGGTTATTCATATCCAATACATGCAATAGGTTAGTGGCATAGCACTAAGGTAATGGCTTAAGTAGACCCACAAATCATTTGATAACAAAATACAATGCAAGTTATCATAAACAATTATTGGTACCAAAATGCGGTCTATTATTTTCTCAAAAATGAGTGTCCAAGTCACTTTAATTGTACTCAAATAAGAGCCTTACACTTGAAAATCATCAATTTCATGATTAAATTAGGCGTACTATACAAAAATAATCATAAATCATATATCTAAGATGACTAAATAGATAAGAAGCAACTAAAGTACTCAATGATTTCCATGGGAAATATGGAACTTGTCATAGATCAAGGAGTGATAAAACTCATCACATACTTAGGTAGGTTAATCTTGGCCTCATGTTTTTAAATATGATCATACTCACATCTAGAAATGTCACACCTACTAAGTTGTTGTGCATAGAGAAAACAACCCTACCATCCCACTACAACTAGTTATTGGTGTCTAGTTATTTAAAAATGGGATTGGACTTCATTGGAAAAATCAATGATAATTCCTCCATAGGACACAATTTCATCCTTATATCAACTAATTATGTACCTATTGGATCAAAGATTAATCATTCAAGAATAACACAAATGACATGGTATTCAACTTTATAGAAGAGCATATCATCATTAGGTTTGAGATGCCTTCCACTCTGGTATGTGATAATAGTCCCACTTTCTCTTATCTTTAATTTATCAAGTGGGATTATAAAAATAAATTTCTCTTCTAATTATTACTCATAAGGTAATGTGGTTTTTGAATCCATGAATAAGAACTTACTTGATACAATTAAGAAAATCTTGGTATAGAACCCTAGAGATTAGCACCATGTTTTAAAATTCACATCATGGTCTAATAGGACTAGAATTAAGTCAACCCTAAGAACATCACCTATCATCTTGTCTATGGCCAAGACCTAATATTTACATTAAACCTGAGAATACCCATGTTATAATTCATGAGAGACTACATGTAAACTAATGATAATATATAATCTCTTTTCCTTAGCTTGATCCAATTAGAATAAAAATGTGGTGTAGCCTTTCTACACTTTAACAAACACAAGGAGTCATCAAGCATTGGTTTGAGAAGTGAGAAAAAGTGAAAGCCTTCTAAATCTATAATATAGTCCTTCTCTAGGATAAGGCTCACAATAGAAAAGGGTCAATGTGGTAAGTTTGATTCCCTATGGTTGGGTCCCTACCAAATCACTAAAATCTTGGGTGAGAATGCATTTTTCCTAAGGGGTCTAACTAATGAGGATGTCTCATTTCCTATAAATGGATAATTCCTTAAACATTAATTCTAAGCTTAAATTTATTAGAGATTTGTCAGTGATGTCATGGTGATGTTATGGAGGTGTCCAAATGAGTGTATGAAGTGCCTTGATAGTATAAAAGACAATGAAAAAGTGTGCAATGTACTTGTCCTAGTATTCTTGGTTGATCTTCTTTTTTGGCATGGTTAGAGATGTTCAAGGATGAGTATGGAGTATTAATCATGTGAAATAGGTCTCTAAGATGTTTTATAAGCTTTGAGTGATTATGTGCATAAGTGGAATTCATATAGTTGTCCATAGTTTTTATCTATACACTTTGGGTCTAGTGGCAAAAAATCTAATTAGGTAGTTTGATAATATCACCATTCCCACATGTGGATGAGTCAGGGGGAGTTGGTCATATGGTTTTGATCACATTAATCCCTAGTTGTTATGTGATAAATCATATATCATGTGCCTAATCATAGTAAAATATATGTGGGTGCAAAGTTGGGATCCCAGGCATTTTGATCATGTTTTCTCATTCTTAGCCAAATTTATAGTGAGGCAAAAAGAGCCAGGTAAGCATGTTGATGAGGTCAGCATTCACAAACATGGAAGTGTCAGAACAAAATGATAATATGGGTTTACTCAATTTTGGTCCTATTTATTATTTTATAAATATTATATCATGCAACAAAGCTCATCACAAGATATGCATATGCAAATTTGTGCTCCTAGCCATTTTGACTATGTTTTTCCATAATCAAATTTGTATATAAAAAGAAAAGTTGAGTAATAATTTTAATGGTGTTATATATTTCATGTGTGAAGGTTTAAAGAGAAGGTGATCAATGGGTTTATTAAATTTTTAGCCTAGTTTATTTATACAAAATTTTAGGATAAGCATTAAAGCGTATCAAAAGTTATGAATGAGCAAAGTTGGCCTTCCAAGTAGGTTTTGACATAGTTGGCTCTATGATAGATAAATTTGAGTGAGTAGATTAATGGTGTTATATCTCACACATGAAAAGGATTAAGTATTAGATTATTAAATGGTTATATTTTCTTATGAGAGGATATCATATGGTCCAAGTTTGAGATCATGCATTGAAACATGGTGAAAGTTTTTAAGGTCTAAAGTCAGCCTTCTAGGCAGATTATAGTGATCTTCATACTTAGAAGTAAAGTTTGAGCACATATTGAGAATATTTGTGGATTAAATTTGGCCTAATATTTTTTAAATTAGTGAGATGTAACCAAGTGATTAATATTTAATGACTGGGTAAAGGTAAAGGATAGAGATCAAGGGCGAGTGGGCATTCATATAGTTTGAGATCAATGGAGCATGGCAAGTCAAAGTGGTCAACATGATCAATGTTTAATGACCCACATATAAGTTAAAGAGAGCACATATTTCAAAGAAGATATATGGTGTATTATTGGCCAAGCTAAGTGAGAGCATGAGATGAAGGCAAGTGGTCGAGGTTTAATTGTGATTGTTCACATTTAAATATTTGAATTTTAAAAAAGAAAAAAAATTAGAGCTCTATATTTGTCCATATATTTTGATAAAAGTCAAATTTTCTCATGATGTAAAAATAAAATATGAAGATTAATATATGGTGAATCTAATGAACCTAATTTAAAGATATGGAAATGTCTACAATCAAATATATTAAGGTTCAAATTTGATTGTGTGTTCATGCTTATTCTGTA
Organism: Torreya grandis; assembly: GCA_037957365.1. Taxonomy (NCBI): domain Eukaryota; kingdom Viridiplantae; phylum Streptophyta; class Pinopsida; order Cupressales; family Taxaceae; genus Torreya; species Torreya grandis. Next base: position 532,717 of record JARHVA010008155.1, read on the forward strand.
AGAGACCTGAGAAGGATGTTTAAGATTATGTTGATGTTGTTTCAATTTTTCATGGTAATTAGCTATTATGGAGTGTTTTAGAATATATTAGGATGATCTTTTTGTATTTTAAAGGTTTGAAAAATCATATGCAGTGTGAAAAAAGGTTTTGAAGTTGACTATGTTTTCACTCATAATGATTGTGTGTACAAAGAAGTGTTTGAGCTATTTGTTCTTAAGATATAGGGTAATGTGATGGTTTATGGCACTTAAGGGAGACCTATTGATAATTTAAAATGGGTCCATGATGATTTAAAATGTTCTTATGTCCTTTTTTTGCTTGGAGATGTGTCAAAGAGCTAAATGGGTCTCCATAGGATCTAAAACTAACTTAGGCCTATTTGAAAGTGGATTGTGCTTAAGTATGACCCATGTGAGATGCCTTAAGGGTAAAGGCATGTTTTTTGGATGACAAGGAAATATTTTGGTCTTGTTAATTCATGGATGATCTATATATAGTGAAACTAAATGTGTTGGTTTCTAGACTTGAAATTGGAAGAATTGTGCAAAGTAGATGTGAGAGTTGTGAAGCAAAAGATAGGTAATGTGATTATTGGTTGATTTAATGAGTAGAATAGTTTTTTGAATATGTGTATGACCTGTAAGTCATGTTAATAATTTCATAATAGTTCTCTTGAAATTTGAAGATATGTGAAGATTTTTGAGTATACATATGAGGACAGTTTGAGTAAAGAAGGAGAGAGATTATGATATGCCTATGTGAGAGGCCTATTTGAGATAGAGAGAGAATTTGTGTAGATAATATAAAATAGAGATCAATAATTAGGTGTTAAAGACATAATTTATATTTTTTAAGTGTTCAAAGGAGGGTCTAAAGGACTTAGTCTTCCTTAGGGGTAGTTGCTCCTTGTGAAATAGGTTTTTCATTAAATACCTTTGGTCAGGAGGGTATGATCAAGGTTTTTTGGTATAAAGGAGTTGATAAATCTCTTGTTCATAATTTATTATAGGACATTGGTCCATTTATGTTTTATGATTGATAGTGGGTTTTATTCCCCATGAGGGTTTCCCACATGAACTATGTGTTATGTGTTTGATCTTTTGTATGAATTGAATGTATGAGCTCTCTTGTTAATGTTTCTTGATCAAGATTGCCTAATAGTTTGAAAGGATTGAAATTATAACTAAAATATTTGGGCTCACTGATTCACCCCCCTCTCATTGATTTTACCTCTAAAAAAATTATCTTGGTTGGTTCCTTTAAATACTTTCTCTTTCCCTTTCCTACTTTGTTAGTTTATTTATTTCCTACTTTAATGATTTAGTTTGGTTTTCTTGATTTTCTCATTTTTTTTGTTGGTTTAACCTCATTTCTTATCTCTTTTTGGTTTGGTATATTGATTTTTTCCTTTAGGTTCACCCATTGATCAAATAATGAATAAGGAAATGCATGCACATAGGTAACACGAATACCATTTTGGTGCATAATTACCCAAAATAATTTGTAGCATTAGATTCTATTTGTTATATGTTTGATCTTGTGTATGCATAAATGTATGAGCTCTTTTTTTAATGTTTTTTTTTCAATAGTGATTAATAGTTTAAAAGAAATGCAATTATAATTTAAATATCTAGGCTCACTGATTCACCCGCCTCTCAATGATTGTACCTATAATAATTGGTATTAGAGTGGGTCCTTTGGCAAAGGATTAATAATTTGAAGGTTATCCAAGGTACAATATGGGCAGCCATCAAAAAAGTTTCTCTACTAAGAAAGCACTGATGTTCAACAAATATAATTATTCATTTTGTAGTGCCAAGATGAGGAGATACATTATGTCCCTAGGGTTTGATGTATGGAAATATATTGTGGATGGCTATGTTATTCCTACTATTCCTCCATCTAGTACTATAGATAATAAGTTGTTTGAGAACAATTCCAAGGCAATAAATGTCATTACTTATGGTCTTATATAAATTAAGTTTACCAAGGTAATCCATTATAATTATGCTAAAGATATATGGGACAAAATGTAGATCATTTATGAAGGAGATTCCACGGTTAAACTTGTTAAGTTACAGACTCATAGAAGGTAATTTGAAAGTCTCAAGATGAACAAAGATGATACTTGGCATCATTTTTGCATAGATTTGATGAGATCGTGAACATCATCATAGGTATTGGAGAGAAACTTGAAGAGGATACTATTGTTCAAAAGGGATTGTGGTCTTTATCCCCGAAGTTTGATTTGAAAGTATCTGTTATATAAGAGATTCATGACCTTACTCAGCTGAAGATGGATCAATTGCATGTCACCCTTACTCCCTATGAGATGAGGAAGAATGATGTTATACCACCAAATAAGGAAGCAAATTTCAAGACTAAAATGCATACAAAGAAGAAGTTCTAAGGTAAGAAACTCAAGGAGGATAAAATTCCTAATATAGATGAGGATAAACTAATTGCTTTATTTCAAGGAAATTGAGAACAACTTTAGGCAAGTATAAAGGTAAGTTACCCCTAAAATGCTTCAATTGTGATGAGATAGGACATTTTAATAATAAGTGCCCTCATAAGTATAATAAGGATGATGATGAAGATCATGATTAAGTTCATGATTATTGAAAGAGATATTTTGGGTCTGATAAAAGCAAGAAAGGATTTAGAAGGGTTGATAACAAGAAAAAGTGCTTCAAGGATAAAAATAGTCTCTACACCAAAGAATATTGCAACTCATAAGATGAGGGTGAAGACAATGACTCAAAATATGATCATGAAGATGATGGTCCTATTGAAGATAGATCACTTTTCATGGCTGAGGAAGGAAGTTGCTCACATCAAAGAGAGTCTACCTAGAGTGGTTCAAATGATGAAGAAGATGAGGTGGACCATGAGACCACATTAACTAATACTCATGAAGAATTGAAGATTGAGAATAAAATCAATAAAAATATGAAATCTAAACTCAAGGAATTTGAAGAGTAATTTAGTGTGTTTGAGGCAAGAATAGATGAAGATACCAAGGAACATGAAGATATGGTCAAGAATCTCAATTATCAATTGGAAGTTCTACCTATAAGCCTAAAAGCTAAAGAAGATGAATTTGAAAGGTATGTAATTGAAAATGATTCATTAAAATCTGAGTTAGAGAAAGTATCTAGTAAGGTAATGCCATTTTTGAGATTTTAAAAGAGCTCAAGTGATCTAGAAAATATTTTGAATGATCAAAATCATGAAAGTGATATAACTAGTCTTGGATATAAAGAAGAACTAGAGACTGCAACTCAAGACAAGATGCAGACTAATGTGAATAAGGATAATCATCCTTTAAATATAAATCGTCAAACATGGAATGATGGTGAAAATAGATTGAAGAAAAATTATATTAGATAGTCCAATTCCATGAGGTATGCAAATTTTAATGGTTAATTTTATACTTGTAATCAGTTTGGGCATAGAGCTAGAGAATGTATAAGACCTGTTAAGAATGAATTTGCATGGAACTATGATGGGAGTCATCAGTCAAAATCTGTGAGCAAGATTGAGTGATTTAACTATCAAGATATATGATACTTTGTAAAACATTTTCCATTTAAGGTAAGACAAGCTGAGTTTCCATCAAGGAGTATGGTTTGTTACAGTTGTGTAAACAGAGAGGTCACATTGCTAGATTATGTAAGCAAAGGCCTACAAGATAGAATAAATTTTATTAGGCTCCTAGAGTGCAAGATAGAAGTCAAGTGAAATCATGGAGACCAAAGGTGGTAATTAGTAATTATGATGATTCTATAGGTCCAAGTAATTTGTTTGATATGGTGAAGAATGCTACAGAAGGTGACGATTCCCAAGATCTCTCATTGACTACTCATGTTGAGAATGAAGAGACAAAGCTCAAAGAGAGGACCAAGGTATTGGTTGAGGATAGCTTTGAGGTAAGTATGGATCCAACTGAACATCCTACTATTGCTGAGAAATATTCATGAAAAGAACATCAATTGTTTGTACCTAGTGATGAGATTCATAGTTTTAAGGTTGATTATTCAAATAAAAAGGTATGTAAAGATTCCATTATTTCTCCATGTGTTGTCAATTCTATCTTTGAAGAAAAGGAGAGTGATATAGAAGAATATCCAATTGTCATAGTTCAAACTAATAAGAATAGGAAAAAGTTCAAGAAGTCCTATAACTATAAGAGGATTCCATTGATTACTAAGGAGATGTGGGCCACTCCTGGCTTCACTTTATTTTAGAGCATTATGGTACAAAGGATGTATTTATCTATGCTTCTTAAAGAGACTCCTTTTAGTGGAGAATAAAGTGTTACTATGGTGTTCTTGAGATTGTCCTAGAAGAATAGAGTTGAGTATTCTCAGTTGGAACATGTATGCCCATATGGAAAATATGCTAAGGTAATGTTATGATAATTATATATAGAACTAGTTTACAAGGTTAGATTGAAGGTTCTCATATGGAAAAGGAGGATTTGTAATTTTTCAAGATGATATTTTTACATAAAAATGCATGTTGACCTTATTATAGAATTCTCTAGGTGGTTTTATGATCTAAAGGTATGTTAAAGTTAATTTTGAGATTTTTGTTAGCTCTCGAGTTTCCCAGTTTATGCTTAAAAGCTTATAGGTCCTAAAATGGGATATAGTAAGTCAAGGTTCCTAATGGTGTGGAAGCTAAAATCTTGGCATAGAAGTTTTTAATGGTTATTTCCAGGTGTACAATAATTTTTAGAGGTGGATGTTGATTGGAATGTGTTGCGTTGACTTTGTTTGTTTTAAGTTTCTAGTGTTTTGGTATTTGCTAGAAAAGTGGTCTACCTTATGAGTTGAGGTCTAAGGATTATTAATATTTTGAATGGGAAAAATGGGTTATCAAATCAAGGTTCAAATAGATTTTAAGGTTTTTGGTTCTTAATTTATTCATTTTTTTGTCAAGTTGGAGGCTTAATTAGATAGTTGGTTTGTGAAGGAAGTATATTGCAGAAGATGAGCTAGTTATTTCAAATTGGTATCCTTGAGGGGGCATATGAGATAATTCTAGATATTAATTTTTAGGTTTTGAAGATGTATCTATTTAGATTTGTGGGATTTATAAGTTTTAGGTAGGGCTATAAGGAGTCTAAGACAGGCCTAGTGTGAAGAAGAGTGTTTTTTTATCAGTTAATCCAAAAGAGAAAGGTATGTTTGTTTCATGGAAAGTTAACAAGTTGATTGAGATAATTATTTATTATTTGGTTATTTTAATGAATTTTTTTTTATGGTCTTTATGGTCACTTGAGAGAGAAGGCTAGTAAGCCTATATGTTGGTTCCTCATGGTGTATGCAGATTTGAAAATGCTCAAGTGGTGAAATTGCTTATAATATTAAGGGGAGTCCCTCTCAAATGTATCTTGGTAAGTTACATCATATTTCAACATTTTTTGTGTTCTTTATTCATTGGTTGCAGTGCTTGGTTGAAGATAGTGTTGACATGGAGCAAGAAGTTGTCAAGACAATAAAAAGTAGGCTAAAGGTAAGGAGGAGTTTGTATCATCTTTCTAAGATAGTAATTTCCTATTTATGGTATTTTCAAGTCCCTAAGATAATATGGTACCCACTTTATCATTGTGTCAAAGGGGGAGGAAGTTATTATTGTGGGAGTGCTTGAAGAGAGAGAAGGTGAGTTGTATATTGCTATATATGATGTTTGATTGACATCAATGAAAAAGGGGGAGATTGTTGGAGATTTTTCAGAAATGTCATGGTGACATTATGGAGGTTTCCAAATAAGTATATGAAGATCCTTGATAGTCTAAGTGATAATTATAAAGTGTGAAATGTGCTTGTCCTAGTATGCTTGGTTGATCTTATATTTTGGCATGTTTAGAGGTGTTTAGGGACGAGTATGGATTATTAAGCATGTGAAAATATGAGTAGGTAGTTTGATGACATCACCATTGCCATGTGTGGATGAGTCTTAATATTTTTTATAAACTAGGAGTGCTTGTGTGCATAATTGGAATTCATTTGGTTGTCTATAGTTTTTATCTAGACACTTTGGGTCTAGTGGTAGAAAATCTGAGTAGGTAGTTTGATGACATCACCATTTCCATGTGTGGATGAGTCCCTAGTTACTATGAAATAAATCAAAGGTCAAGAAACTAAATTAAATCAAAGATATGTGGGTGAAAATTTGAGCTCCTAGGTATTTTTATAGTGTTTTTCCATACTTAGCCAAATTTGCAATGAGGCAAGAAGAGTTGAGTAAGCATGTTGATGAGATCAACATTCATATGCATGGAGGTGTCAGGTAAAAATGATCATATGCATTTTATTATTTTTATTCTAATTTTATATTCACTAAATATTAGATCATGAAACAAATCACATCAAAAGATAAGCATATGCAAAGTTGTGCTCTCGGGCAGTTTGACTATGTTTTTCCAAAGTCAAATTTACATATAACAAGAAAAGCCAAGTAGTCATTTTTATGGTGTTATATCTTACACGTTTTAAGGTTTTAGAATAAGGTGATCATATTATTTTTTTTATTTTTTATCATAGTTGATTTACACTAAATTTTAGGACAACCACTAAAGCACGCCAAAAGTTATGAATGAGCAAAATTGGCCTTCCAGGTAGGTTTTGACATAGTTGGCTCTATGGCAGATGAATCTAAGTGACCAAATTAATGAAGTTATATGTCAAACTTGAAAAGGATTAAGGATCATATTGTCACATGGTTATATTCTCCTATTTGAGGAGATCATATGGTCCAAGTTTGAGATCATGCATCAAAGCATGGCAAAAGTTTTTAAGGTATAAAGTTAGCCTTCCAAGTAGATTACAATGATCCTCATACTTAGTCAAATATGAAAGAAGCAAAGTTAGATAAATTATTGAGAATATACATGGAGAATATTTGTCCCAAGATGTTTAGAAGCAATCAGATGGAAGCAAGTGATCAATTTTTAATGACTAGGTAAAGGTAAAGGATAAATATCAATGATGAGTAGGCATTCATACAGTTTGAAATCAATAGAACATGGTAAGTCAAAGTGATCAACATGATAAATGTTTAATGACCCACATAAATTAAATATCAAGCATATTTAAAATAATATTGATGGTTCATGATTGGACAAGCTGAGTGAGAGCATGAGATGAAGTCAAGTGGTCAAGGTTTAACTGTGACCATTAGCATTTAAATATTTGAATTTTGTAAAGGGAAAAACTAGAGATCTATATTTTATCCATATCTTTTGATAGAATTAGAATTTTCTCATGATGTAAAATAAAATATGAATAATAATCCATGACACATCTAATGAACCTAATTTTAATATTTGTAAGTGTGTACAGTCAAAGATATTAAGGTTCAAAGTTGACTATGTGTTCATGCTTATTCTACAAGTGACTCGAGAAGGATGTTTGAGCTTATGTTGATGTTGTTTCAATGTTTCATGGTGAATTAGAGATTATGGAGTGTTTTATACTCCATTAGAAATATCTACATGTATTTTTAAGTTTTTACCAATCATATGCAGTATGAACAAAGGTTTTTAAGTCGATTGTGTTTTCGCTCATAATGACTGTGGGTATAGATAAGTGTTTGAGATATTTGTGCTTAAAATAAAGGGTATTATGATGGTTTTTGGCACTTAAGGGTGATATATAGATCATGTATAATGGGTCCATGTTTTTATAAAATATTATTATGTTCTTTGTTTTCTCAAAGATGTGTCAAAGAGCTGAATAGGTCTCCATAGGACCTAAAAGTGACTTAGGCCTATTTGAAAGTGGATTGTGATTAAGTATGACCCATGCGAGATGCCTTAAGGGTGAAGGCATGTTTTATGGCTGAAAAGGAAATATTTTGGTCTTGTTAATTCATGGATGCTCTATATATAGTGAAACTAAATGTGTTGGTTTCTAAACTTGAAAGTGGAATAATTATGCAAGGCAGATGTGAGAGTTGTGAAGCCAAGGATAGGTAGTGTGCCTATTGGTTGAGTTAATGAATATAATATTTTTTTAATTATGTTTATGAAATTTAGGTCATGTTTTTAATTTCATAATAGTGCTCTTGAAATTTGATGATATGCTAAGAGGTATGAGTGTTCATATAAGGATAGTTTGAGTAAAGAAGGAGAGAGATTATGTCATGCCTATGTGAGAGGTTTGTTTGAGATATAGAGAGAGTTTGTGAAGAGATTAGAAAATATAGATCCATAATTAGGTGTTTAAGACATCACTTCTAGGGTTGAAGTGTTTAAAGAATGGTCTAAAGGACTTGGTCTTCCTTAGGGGTAGTTTCTCCTTGTGAAATAGGTGTTTCACTAATACCTTTGGTTAGGAGGATATGATCAAGTTTTGTTGGGGTAAAGGAGTTGATCATTCTCTTGTTTGTAATTTCTTATAGGATAGTAGTCTATTTGTGTTATATGATTGAGAGTGGGTTTTATTCCCCATGAGGGTTTCCCACATGAATTATGTGTTTGATCTTGTGTATGCATTGAATGTATGAGCTTTATTGTTAATGTTGATTGATCAAGATTGCTTAATAGTTTTAAAGGACTACAATTATAATTGAAATATATGGGCTCAATTATTCACCCTCCTCTCAGTGATTATACCTCTAACAAAATTATCTTTATTGGTTCCTAAAAATACTTTCCCTTTCCCTTTCCGACTTTGTTAGTTTATTTCTTTCTTGATTTATTGATTTAGTTTGGTTTTCTTGATTTTCTCAATTTTTGCTATTGGTTTGAACTTATTGCTTATCTCCTTTTAGTCTGGTCTATCTATTTTTTCTTATAGGTTCCCTTATTGGTCAAATAATTAAGAAGGAAATGCATGTATGTAGGTAACATGAATGACATTTTGGTGTGTAATTACCTAGAATAATTTGTAGCCTTAGATTATATTTTAAAATTAGTTTCAAAAGCCTAAGTTATTATTTGTGTTATAAATTTGTTTATTTTGGGTTAAGTTTTGTTAAACTATTTGGTTGATGAAGATATTCTCTCAAAACTAGGAAAAAAATACATCTTAATGGTTTATAGGTTTGCCTAGATGAACCTACTATGGAGAAGATCTAAGGTGAAAATCTATAATTCTACCTTTCACTTACCACAATGGTCCCCAACCAAGAATTTAGATGTTGAGAAAAGAAAGTGAAAAGAGAAAAAAAGAAAAAAAATAAGAAAATCAATAATGGGTGATTTAGTCAACCTCTACCATGGTTATGGACACCTGGCTAGTAGTAGAATAAGGCCTATAGTAGAATCAGAGGTAACTCCATCAAGACTATGGATGCCTAGGTGGCTATAGATTAATGTATAGGAAAACATTCTAAAAGTAGGATTTACTAACTTGATGGTTAGATCTATAGTAGTTAGTCCTTTTAGGTTCTAATAAATATTAATTTAACTCATTTTCACATAAAAGGTCAATGAGAATTTATGATTTGGTTCTTTAGTCATTCCCATCTTCTCCTCTCTCGAATCTATTCATGTTTTATGCATAGTCTCAACTAGATATTCTATGTTTGTAGACACATTTATATTGTTCCAAAATACTCAAGAGTACTTCCTAGTAGAGTCACCATTTTTTTTCTCACACAACACATCCTAATTCTTCTACGAATTAGGGAACCTCTTTTTGTTTTTATATCCACTCCCACTTACACTCATGACTTGTTTGTCTCAACACCCTTATGTTTATTCGGTGGTATGTCTCAGTTTGCATGCCAAACTAGGTCTTAAAACCATCACCATTGGAAATACCATTTCTATGTGAATCATTTTGATATATAAGACTTAGCATGAAAGTGGAGTCTTAACCTTCTAATTTGCATTTGAAACCTAGTTTTCTTAGATCTCTTAGAATTCTATATGGGTCACTTCCATTTCTATGACATTTTAGGATCTAAAACTTGCTCTATTTTGATGACAAAATATTAACAGTAAAGTTTCATATAAATTACTTACCCCCTAGATTGAGTCTAGTTGTAGTTACACTTTCTTGGCCATCTTGATTGATAGCTCTCTTAACTCCCTAAAATTGCTTTAGAGGCTTTGTTGGTCCTCTAGGACATATCATATCCTATTAACCATACTCATCGATAAGTTTTATGTTTTATTCTTTGAGATAAAATGTGTTTTTTAGGTACTTATCCCACTTGTGGGGTATTTAGTACATGGGTTCTCTAGCTTTCTTGGGTCTATCAGTCTACTTTAGGGTGGTCAATTTGATTTACATTCCCTTTAGGCCCCTAAGACCTATCTTGATGAGAATACCAAGCTCATGTGAGTAATTTTCATATTTTACACTTGGTCTATAGCCCTTATCTTGACTAACTTCTTTGTTGAAAATCTTACTAAGTTAGTGAAAAAGTTGTTTTAGTTCCCAGTTAAGTCTTGGATGTAGGTTATTGAATATTTTTCCAAGTAACTAGGCCTAATTAGAATTTTAACTCTCAATTAGTTCTACCTAGACCTATTATCCATATCCCTTACCTAATCATAGTTTTTTGGTGCATTTTGCTCTAAGTGCCAAGTCTGTTTGATCACCAGAACATGTCGGGATTTTAAATCCTAAATAGGTCTTGGGGAGGTTTTTCAATTGAGTCCTTTCCTAACTAGGACTTTTTTCCTAAATAGGTCTATGATTGGGTGAGGATCACTTCATATTTGTATTCAGAGTTTTAGATCTGATTAGGTCTCTATGAATTTTGATACATGGGTCTAGTTCTAAGCAGAACATTTTCTATGACTAGGTCTAAAAGAAGGTTGGGGGCATGTCTTATTCTAGTCATAGTTTTAACCCCAACTAGGTATATCATTATTTCATCAACACCATTTAGTTCTAGTTAGGGATTAAATCCCCATCTAGGTCTATGGCTAAGTCATAGATTTAATCAAATTTCAAACCCCTATCAAGTCACAAGCATAAGAAAGGGCCTTCATAGTATTATGTAGAACATTAATTCTAATTAGGTTAGCAATATGTTATAGTTGTAATTAGGGAATTTTCCTTGAGCATGTCTATTATTATCACATGTATTCATCCCTATTATAATTAGATATTAGGTCTTGACTAGGCTAAAATCATTCCCCACCAAGCTCATCATTATAATCAAGATGCAAGACGCAACAGGGTCTACAAGTTTCTTATGTGTTCCAACATAGTTATAGTCAGGGTTTGAAACCTTGTTGGGTCTTAGGACCTCCCTCAACTATCCCTCAATACTATGAAAACATTTTTGTCCAATTATAATAAGGAGCATGCCAAGTATAAACACATATACCTAATCAGGGCTTAGGACCCACAAATCATTTTTTCACCAAAAATACAAGTCAAACCAATTGAAAAGCCCTGATTAGGTCTATTAGGAGTGTTTTGGGACATGGAGTCAATTTTTTTATGATGACTTTTGATACTAGTGTTAGTTTTTTGAGCCATTTGATCTATGAGGGAGCTAAATTCAATATATACATCTTAGTAGTTTCAAATTCTTGATTAGGGATAGTAGTTTTTAAATTGATCCAAAAAATCACAAGTCACCTCTAAAATATAATCTTGGGGTCCATTTTATCATGTAAAGTTACCTATAATACTTATCACTTTAAGGGTCATAACTTTCACTCCATAAGCCCATTTTATAAACCATTTATAGTAATAGAAATTGTAGACACCATAATTATGTCACACACTTGTGTGACTCCCTATGTCAAACCCCCCTTGATCCCCTTTTAATAATTAACCTTACTAACCTATGTTTTCACCTTAAAATATTTAATTAAGTTAATTAAAACCCACTTATTCCACCTCACCTAGCCACCTCATCTTAAGACTAATTCTTACCCTCTGAGTCACCTTGAGACATAGTCTACTAATCCTAACTACCTATGACTTGTTCTCACCCCTAACATATATTCCTAACTAACTACATTATTCATAGCCTCATAATTTTACTATTTTATAATGGACACCATACTTGGCAAGAGAAGGAACATAAAATGGGTTAAAAATAGCCCTTTTACCTATTCACATGCCACTGATATCAGTCAACCCTTGGTTGACATCAATGGGATTGCCGATGTCAGTTACTTAAGCAAAATTCCAAGTTGGTATTTGGGTCACAAAAATATATAATTCATGCACAATATTTTGGCAATCAGAGCATCCAACATTCACTTTCAACATGTAGGCTTATTACTACTCTACATAAATTGATCTAGATTAGGAATTGATACACTACACAGAGCTTAAACTCTTGAAGATTAGCAACACATGCTTGTCTTGTATGTTCAC